>PITA01013781.1:0-26953 GCA_004023965.1 Spilogale gracilis | reverse complement strand
TAAAATGGAATCTTCCAGTAAAAAACAAAAATCAAAAAACAAAAAACCCTGTGCTGCCATATTTTAAAACACTTTCTTTACAGAGAAGTACATTTCCATCACTTCAGTATTTTTTTTCTTGCGACCCTCAATGGGATAGTGCATTTTCAGGGCCCCTTATAGATTTGGGTCAGTAGAAGACGCTCTGTAGGCCAGAGGCTCCTCCGAATACAGACCCAGACATGGGGGAATGGGAGAATTAACAACCTTTTGTTTCTTTCCAGGCTATAAGCCCAGAGTTGGATCTCCCCGAGATGGGAGGCTTAGTGCCCGTAATTGGAAATGAACTATCAAGCCAGGGACTGTGCGGAGAGAGAGAGGCTGGCCTTGCTCGCCCCCCTGGGTCAGAGGTGCACTCTCCCCTCAGCCGGGCAGAGACAGTGCGCTGTTCCCACAGAAGGATTTTTCTCAATTGAACGTATGTGCTGGCAGTGAGAGTAATAGTCTGTCTCCCCCTTCACTCTCTTCCCCTGCTCTGCCTGTTAATAAAACATTATTTCCTAAGGAAGAATCTTGTGATGCAGTTCAGATTTCCAAGTCTAATAGCCTGTGATTAAGTTTTCACTATATCCAAGTTACAGGGAAGTGACAGGGACCCAGAGGGCTGACAGCAAAAGTTGTAGGTCACCAGGTCCCCGCTCCTCGCCACTTGCTTCCTTGGAGTCAGACACCGGGCATCAGAGGGACAAGACAGCAAGGGGACAGAGGAGGAGTCAGATGGAGCTGGAGGGCCGTGCTTTCTGGGGCGGAGCCAAGGCCCCAGAGGACGCAATTGAGGAGGAAAACCAGGAAGGCCAGGGGGTAGGAAGGAAGCAAAAGGGTGGAGTCCAGGGATGGCGGCGATTCGGAGCAGAGGGGAGAATTATAAAAACCTTGGGAAACACAAACAGAAGAAAGGAGGTAAAAACTGCCAGGTATTCCCATCTCAAAGCTATTAGAATTTTGGTGCAAATCTTTCTAGTCTTTTGTTCTTTGCAAAAACGCATATTAGAGCCAAGAAAACCATCATGTCGTAAATAATGATTTATAACATTCTCGACACTTTATTCCCTCATGTGTATCTTTCTCTACTAGTACAGATTTCAACCAGTCTCATTTTTTATTGGCTGACTGGTATTATATTATATGGATGAACTAGCAGTTAGATAATCCCAAATCCATAAATTCAAATACTTAACAGGGTCTAGACAAGTAAGGGAATGACCAAAGTAATCAAGTCCTGTTCAGTAAGGCGCGGTGGGTCCTGGAGGAACGGAAGGCCGGGATGGTCTAAAGAAGGCAGTTAATGTTTAGTTACGGCCAACGGTTGTCGTGTTGTGTCCAGATAAATCAATATTCCAGAGTTTATTTTAAAAGCTTACCTACTAGGACGCCTGGGTGGCTTAGTCAGTTAAGCGTCTGCCTTCGGCTCAGGTCATGATGATCTCAGGGTCCTGAGATCGAGTCCCACGTCAGGTTCCCTGCACACAGGGGAGTCTCCCTCTCCCTCTCCCTCTGCTGCTCCCCCTGCTTGTGCTCTCTCTCTCCAACAAATAAATACAATCTTTGAAGTAAAAAAGAAAAAAATCATTCTTAAAAAAAAACCCTGCTTTTTTTTTTTTATCAATATCAGCAAATCACTGAACTTTTGCTTAAATCACAGGGTTGAACAAAGACAAAACATCTGCAGGCTACATTCTCCTGGTGACTTCCAGTTTGTTACCTCTGTATGGATTTAACCCATCCATAATTTTTAGACATTTTAATTCCCAACTTTCACTATTATAAGCAAGAGAGAAGAGAAGGGAATTATATTTGAATTGAGATATCCCCAATATGTGATTAAAACCTTACAGTTAATATTTTAAAAAATAGAACAGTTAAATCAAAGGTTATACATTTGTCAAGCTCTTGCTACATATTGCAGTGTCCTATAACAACTTTGTATTAGTAAATCTCTCCAACGGTTTTTATTAGTATATGGTTTGTACTAAAGACAGTCTTTCTTTCCACTTCAGACTGTTCATTTTTTGTGCATATAATTTTATATATAATTAAGAACATTATCAGTATAAATGGTATATTTAGTGTGTTTTGTGATTGGAAAGGTTGAAGTTTATTTTTATTTTTATTTTTTTTAAAGATTTTATTTATTTATTTGACAGAGAGATCACAAGTAGGCAGAGAGGCAGGCAGAGAGAGAGGAGGAAGCAGGCTCCCCACCGAGCAGAGAGCCCGATATGGGACTCGATCCCAGGACCCTGAGATCATGACCTGAGCTGGAGGCAGAGGCTTTAACCCACTGAGCCACCCAGGTGCCCTGAAGTTTATTTTTCAATTCTATTTTCTTCTTTGGTAAATACTCAATCTGTATTCTTTGCTTTTTCTGTTGTTTGTTTGGGAGGGTTCTTTATATATTAAAGACACCAATCAATGGTTTATATTCTATGCCAGATTTGAAATTACATAAAATTCCATATCATCACAGATGTAATGTTTAACCATGTGGAAGTAATATTTCTTACAATGATTTTTCTCTCTTTAAAAATATTCCAAGATTTGAAACACATGACATTCAAGAGCAATATTTGAGAATCGGGGCCATCTACATGTGATCAGAGAAGTTCTTATTTACATACGATCTTGTTGCTTGTGCTGGGGTGAATGTATCATGTCTCAATGATAAGAAAAAAACAAGAGTAAACTCATAAAAACAAAGGACTAGAAAAGGACAAAATCAGATTACCATCTTGCTTCCTCTATGGAGCAACTCAGCATTCTTCATACTGAAATGAGGGTATAAATCCCAGAGAGGCACATGCATTCCCAGTCTGCCATGCCTGCTCTCAGAACAGCTGCTGCCACATGAAATACGGCTGGGGTACATTCTTCAGCCAGGATGTGTCAGGGTGAGAATGTTCAGGTCCTCTTGGCCTGTCTTCCTGTAGGTCCTTGCACCGGGTTAGGATCGGACCACCCTGTGATTTCATGAGGCCAACTCCAACCAAATCTCCATCCTAGTCCTTCCTTCCCCCAAAGAAGCCTGCAACACCAGGGGTCAGGGTATTACCCATTTCTAGTACTTCATGCGCATTGGGTTTTTTTTTGTTTGTTTGTTTGCTGTTGTTGTTGTATTTGGTTTTGGGGGTTTTTTGGATCTGCCTTAGTTTTGATGCAAATTGACATTGACGGGAGAGAAGTTCCTTTAACGGGGGCCAATCCAGAGAGATGCTTACATACTACTTCTGTTTTACCAAAATTTCTTCACTCACCAGCTTATATTCCAAGTACATACCTGGGTCACTGAATTTTGGTTATCAGAAGAAGGCAGCCTTCCTATAGTTGCTTCTTTGTTCCTTTGCTTGGTTTCCATACATATTATTGGCCAACATATCTTCCCCCTCAACCCACTGGTATAATATAACCTACTTAAAATAATACGGTGTCTCCCATCATATAATATCAGACATGAATGCTTTTAAGCACTTTAAACAAATGCATCATTTATTAATAACTTCACTGCGAAGACACCCCATCTTCAGTGAAGTAGATTTTCTTCCCGGTTGGAGCACCCAGCTTTGTAGGCTGTTGTTCCTCTGTCTTACTCTCCAGCCATGTCCAGCTCAAAGTGAGGGAGCTTATAGGCACGAGGAATGTAGACCAGGTTGGGACACCCAGTGACCGTCATATATGGGCTTGATATTCTTTATTATTTACTTCCTACTAAATCCTTCCATGCTGTCATACCGACTCACACATCCTCTCTCCCTGGATCATTTTTGCTGCACTTCCTGCCTTCCTGGATCCAATCAGATGGTCACCTCCAAGGACGAGCTCTTTCCAGACCTCAGTCTGTGTTAAGTGCCCATGCACCGAGCCCCAGAGAACTATTTATATAAGTCTACTGTATGCATCTAATTATTTAGTTTCTATGTTCTTTTTTCACTTAAAATATAAGCTCCTTGTGGAAAGGAGACAGATCTCATTTACTCCCGATTACCCAGGGTCCATCACAGTCCATGGAATGTAGTGTTTAGTTTAAACTGAAGGCATCCATTATGTCCATTTTTAAAAGATCTTCCAGCTCTGATGTTTTATTCTATCCATTGGGCAAATGGTCAAAGAAGGATTCATTATTCTTAATTTAAGATGTGTGAAATGTCAGACTTGGGGCTCAAGCTGTATTCACAGTCCAGTCAGTAAAAATGTCTTAGGATTTATGGAAGCTGCTTAGCCCATGTGAACATAATTCATCACTACAAGCTTGGAGAGCTCCAACCCTCCAGCCGATTGCAAAGGCTGTCCACATGCAAAGACTAGTTTAGAGTCTGCTAACCAACATTCCTCTGCAGTGGACTCTGGTTGAAGCATAGAAATTTTCATCCTGGGTCACGTTGACTAAAAACATAGACACTCTTGTATTTGTTAGGGTTGGGGGAAAGCCTTGGGAAGAGGCAATCTAGAACAGTCTAGAATAGCCTAGAACAGTCATGGTGTTCTACCAGCTCCCATGACACACTCTGGTCTCAGCAGCTTGCATTTTCAAGGTTTCCTCCTCATGCGCCCTGCTTTCTGTCTTGGAGCAACATCTCTGGGACAAGTACCCCAGTTTTCAAGTTGTTCTTCCCAGAAGGGACATAAGACACTTGCCCTCCAAGAACAAGTCACAGGCCCTGGGTAGGGTTCGGGAAAGCTAAGAAACATCGGGAAGGACGCTAACATGCACAGGCACTCTACGTGTCTGCCGCCGCCCCCAGATGTCTGAGACGTTGGCAATGCTTCCCAACAGCTCATCTGAGACACATCTTATATTTGGAGAACTCCCTTTTCAGCCTTCCAAGCTCTAGAACCTAGAATCTGGGAGCTTACCTTTCCCTTCCCTGTACCGCAGGCTCTGGCTTCCAGCAAAGACATTCCTGGACTTCAGGCGGTTATATTATGTTGATTATTTTTGGCAAAGTAAAACAGAACAATGCTGTGTGACAAAATTGATTCAGACAGAGCTGGTGGTGGACCAACTTCACCCTCTCTACTACCTGGCTCAGGTCGGTGGCCCAGATCCATTATTCTAATAAGCTTTTAATGATAGTTCCCCCTGATATCTGGGGGTGACCCGCTCTGCCCACAGCCTTCCCTTCCTAGGAGACAACTCAATTAAGCTCCAGGCCTTCCTGCCAGTCTTATCCCCCTTCCCTCCTCACAGCTTTGTTTCTGCAGCTGTTTTGGTCACTGTTTGTCAAATAAGATGTGTTCTGCTTTCAGGCAGCCCAAGAGCTTAATCCAGGAGCTAGTCAGTGGCTTCGGGATGTTAATGACCCATTGGGGCGACTCTATGGCTGAATTCCCCTGGTGGATCCCTGATTCTTAGTGACCATAGGAAGACTCCCTTCTTTGTGCTCAAGGTCAGGCATCCCCACAAGTACTGAGGGGCAGATGTAGTGGGGGGGGAACTTGGCAGTGTTCCCACTTGGGAGCCTAGACAGGGTTCCCTGCCCTGGTGACTCTGTGGTGGCCAGTGCAAATGTCGAAGGACAGACACCTCCTCTCAGTTCCCTGCTCTACATCATCTACTTTGAGGCTCCTATTTATACCCCAGTGGGTTCATTTCCTGCCCCATCCTGAAGTCTGTTAGACACACACACACATATACACACACGTGTGATGTGTGTGAACAAACACACTGGCGGAGGGCAGAGAGACTGTGTCTTTCATTCACCACCATGTCTTCCTGGCACCCCACAAACTTCCCGGCACACAGAAGGAGCTCAACAATCAGGGTCTGCGCATCAACGACAACCCCTATGGGGAGAAGAGAAAAGTACAATCTCGGTACCGTTTTTTACAACATCTTAGATAAGAATCTGAAATACTCATTAGCAATTCTGATGAGGAAGTCAATGCCTTTCTTACTCCTAAGGTTACCCCACAAATATGGAAACACCCTCATCTGTCTGCCATTGGTAGCTCAAAGTGTCTTGGGCATGGGCCCCTAATTAGGATTTCCTGATGGTCTATCAGTGGAGATGGTGTCAGTGGGGTGGTTAAAAGCATTTTCTTCCAAGTGCAGTTCCCTTGGTTTGTATCTTTATTCTGTCATTCCTGGGTGACTCTGAATCATCTAATCTCACTCCTTCCAGGTTTGCCCACACACGGAGTGGAGACCACGATGTACTTCCTTGTGGGGGGTGAGGGCTGGATGTGCCAACTCTTCTGAAGCACTTAGAGAACACCCAGCACTCATCAGGGGCAGCAGCAAACATCAGCTCTTACTGTTGTGATTGTTACTATGCTCTACGATCAGAACATTAATTAGCTGCTGGATACTGGAGGCAAGTCTGAAGCAGAGTTCAGAGCTTGTGAACACATCCCCAGTCCCAGTAGACTTGAATCCAGAGCTTAACAACTCCAGGACACTATTATGTCTGGCAATCGGTGGTAACTTAAAAGATTGTTTAAAAGCCCAACAGGATGATGATAACAACCATTTGGATACAAACGGTTTAATTTTAACATAGTATGTTCAGTCATTTACCCAAATGGATAAACCATCTGGATACAAATGGTTTGATTTAAAAATACTGTGTTCAGTCAGCGTCAAAGGCAAGGGAAACAAGGGCAAAAATGAACTATTGGGACTTCATCAAGATAAGAAAAACTTGCACAGCAAAGGAAACAGTCGACAAAATTGAAAGATAACCTATGGAATGGGAGAAGATATTTGCAAATGTCTTCCCAGGTAATGAGCTAGTATCCAAAATCTATGAAGAACTGATCCAACTCAACACCCAAAAAAGAAAAAATCCAGTCAAGAAATGGACAGGCGACATGAAGAAACAGCTCCAAAGAAGACGAAGACATCCAAATGGCCAACAGACACATAAGAAAATGCTCGGCATCACTCGACATCAGGGAAATACAAATCAAAACCAGTGAGATACCACCTCCCACCAGTCAGAATGGCTACAATTAAGCAGCCAGGAAATGACAGGTGTTGGTGAGGATGTGGAGGAAGGGGAGCCCTCCTACACCATTGGTGGGAATGCAAGCTGGTGCAGCCTCTCTGGAAAACAGTGTGGAGACTCCTCAGAGAGTTGAAAATAGAGCTAACCCCCAACCCAGCAATCACACTACTGGGTATTTACCCTAAAGAAACAAATGTAGTGATCTGAAGGGGCACATGCACCCCAATGTTCATAACAGCAATGTCCACAATAGCCACACTATAGAAAGAACCTAGATGTCCATCAACATTGAATGGATAAAGAAGATGTGTTGTGTGTGTGTACACACACACACACACACACAGATACATACATACATACATATGATAGAATATTATGCAGCCAACAACAACAAAAAATGAAATCTTGCCACTTGCAATGATGTGGATAGAACTAGAGAGTATTAGGCTAAGGAAAATAAGTCAATCAGAGAAAGACAATTATCATATGATCTCACTAACATGTGGAATATAAGAAACAAAACAGGGAAAAAAAGGAAACAAAACAGGATCGTAGGGGAAGGGAGGGAAAAATAAAACAAGGTGAAATCAGAGAGGGAGACAAACCATAAGAGACTCTTCATCATAAGAAATAAACTGGAGGGGAGGTGGGACGGAGGGATGGGGTAAGCTGGTGACGGGCATTAAGGCGTGCACGCGATATGCAGCTGATGAATCACTGACCTCTACCCCTGAAAGTAATAATAAATTATATGTTAATCAATTGAATTTAAACTAAAAAAATAAGTAAGTAAAATAAGTGTGTTTACAAGAATAGGAATATGCTCAGAGTATATTGAGGTCCTAAAGCAGGGTTATAAGGACATTTTTAAAGCACGAAAATTAAATGTGAGTTAATGGTTTAAATGCACACGTATTTATATTGGCTTATATATGACTGATGTAAACACAGGAAGTAAATAAAATAAAATTTGAACAGTGGCTATGTCTGTTATTGGGATTTTTTTTAAATTCCAACTTCACACTTCACTATATTTCAAAAACATTTCTACAGTGAACACATGGATGCTTCTACTTAAAAAGAAATTGAAATCAAACAAAAGCTTCATTAGTGGAGTTCATGCCTCGGGACTGCAGAAAAGCAGTCAGTACTTAACCCCACCTCCCGCTGGCCTGGGACACCAGCAGGAGGGACTCCGGCTGGCCACGGGCGTGGCTTGCTTTATTTCCGGGGAAGCATACATAGTATTACCTCGTTCGGAAATACTGTTCTCTATTTCACCTTAGAGCAAGACATCAGGACCAACTTATCAGCTGTCGCCGTCATTTCTTGCCGAGGAGTGATGCGGCCAGCAGGGGCGGAGGGAGCACAGAGAGTCCCACAATCGCATGCTTTCCACGCGCGACCCTTCGTGTTAGCAGCCTCTGCCTCTTGCTCTTCCTGCATTAGTGCAGGAGGATGTCTGCTTGCAGAGCACGCACGCGCAAAGCAGGCTTTCTGGTACTATTTCAAAGCTCCAGGACGTGGGGGACCGAACAGCACGGGTACCGCTCATCTCGGGCGTTGCTGGGAACAGCGATGTGAAGCCACACACCAGACCTGCCAGCCCAGGCTTCCTAGGAGCTGCGCGCCCGGCGCCGGAGACCCATGTGAGCACCATGGAAATGTGTCGTCTTGCAGCAAGAGAGGAACTGAGACAGGAAAGACATCTAGCTCCATCGATTCAGGAGCTCGGCAATGTCACGCAGGACCGTGATTCTTCCCCCTTTTTGCTCCATGACCTGTCCAGATGGCTGCAGATGAGATCCTGTTCCCTCTGTGCTGAACAGAGCAGATGGGAGCTGCATGTTATTTTGATAGAGAGATAAGGAAACAAATATGTCATTATGAAGTCACTGTGCCCCCCCCCATGTGTGATTGGGCCAACCTAGCTCATATAGTTATTTCTGGAAATAAGAAACCGCTGAGTTCATAGCTTTGCTGGTTGAAGGGAGGAATGAACCGTCAGCTTCTCTGGCTCCCGAGCACCCTGTTCTCCCTGCTTCCTGGCCTCCTCCTGTGGGGTCGAGCAGGGCATCAAGACCCTACATTCTCCCGCCTGCCTGTTCCTGTCACCGCCAGGTTCCTTGTCTAGAAGGACGAAGGCAGAGCCTGAGGGAAGGGGAGGATGTGGGAAGCTGATCTGATGGTCCTGCTGGAAAGCAGTGGCCACGCACCCCGATGTCGTGGACCCTGGAAGAAACAATTCATAGAGACCCTGATTGTTCTCTTGAAATTATTGTTATAATATCCCTGAGACCCTTCCACCCGGAAAGTGTGGAGTGGCTTGCTCAGGCTTACTGCTTTTATGGTGGTATACAACTAAGATAAATATTTTAATTAAATGCAAAACAAAACTACATGGCAATTACAATTCAATTGAAGAACACTAATGTGATAATGATACTGGTCTCCCTGAAACCGCTGGCGGCTCGCCGTGTGACTGTGGCCAGCCTGTGCCCGCTCGGTGGCTCTGAGCTCGGCTGGTCCCAGAGTGCTGGGGCATGGCAGACACTCTCCCATCCTGCGGTTTCTCATTGATCGCACCCAATGAAGTGAGTAGCCGTATGAGGTAGCAAGAGGGCACCAGAATATTATGGGGCCCCCAAATGTCATTTATGCCTCATTTTCCATTTCATCCCTGTTTAATTAGTCTGAAGCAGTTAGAGAAATGCTTCTTGGTAATAAGACCAAACCAGAGCCTCACGTTTGAAATCACGAGCAGGACGCAGGATGGGCTGGTCATTCTTGGGGCACAGGGGATGGAGTCAGGTTTTGGTCCATTCCCAAAATGAAAATTCCTGAATAAAACAATTCTTGTAGTGGGTCTTTAAACCCCAGTTTGGAATATACTGCCTTAGACACATCTTCCCTAAATAGAGGGGTTTTTCTACCCGTGCCCCATAGAGTGAATGCTTGCCGTGTTTGATTTAGGGACTTAAAGGTCCTGTAAAGACAAACACTGGGATCTGCTTCCCAGTGGTTGGGAATGTGAGCCCCACAGCGGACTTGCCTTGAACTCCATCCCAGCTCAGCTACCTGCTCTCTGTGTGACCTTTGAGGGAGGACTCACCGGCTGAGCCTCACGGTCCTCAAGTACAAAATGGTGGTAATTAGAGGGTGTACCCTACAGCATCCTACAGCATTGTGGAGAGATTAAATACAGTAAATCAAGCAGGGCACTTATCCCAGTGAGTATTAGCGATTATGAAGCATTGTTTTGTAGCCCCTCTCCACCCCCACTTCTAAGTGTTATCACTATATTAGTTTTCTGATTGTTGCATAGCAAATTCCTGCTATGGAGCAGTGAAATTTGGTGTTAAAAATAACTCCTATTCATTCTCACAGAGAGCTGTAGGTCAGAAGGCTGAGCAGGCTTTACTGGGTTCCACTCTCAGGGAAGCGGAAGGCCACCGTTGTGGTGCTGGGCTCTTTTCTCCAGGCTCTGTGTTAGAATCTGCTTCCAATCACCTTTGCTCCTCGGCCAAAATCATGTTCTTGTGGTGGCAGGACTGTGGTCCCTGTCTCTCAGGGAGCTGTCCCCCAGGAGCCCTCTCTCCCTTCCAGCCAGCACTGGACGCACTGGCCCCTGCTTGCTTGAGGTCTCTGACTTCCTCTTCTGCTGTCTGTCTTTCAGGGGCACAGAAAACGCTGCTTCTAAAAGGTTCTGTGGCTAGATCATCAGGGTAAACTCTCTTTTGCTATCTAAGATGCAACAATTACAGAAGTGATAAAGATGTAGGAAAGACGTCAGAGTTCAAAGCGGATGGCCAAGAAAGAATCCTTGAGATATTTTTGGTGCACGGTGGTGGCTTATCAAAGCACGGGGACAGGATCCGTGGGAAGAAAGGTTTAGCTGCTGTCCTGGGGTCAGGAGAAGTGGCCCATTATATACTTGCAAGTTCAGAGGGGGTTAGGGAGAGCGTAGGTCTCTCCAAGGAATTTTGGAAGCAAGATTTCCAGGGCCTTGAGGGGGCTAGCTATTGTTGGGAAATTATCATTTATTATGGTCTAATAAAACCTCACTCATGAGACCCTTCAGATGTTTGTGGGTGGGCCATATGCTTAGGAGATGATTGCCAACATGTATCCTGAGGGTTTGAGATAAAGGAAGCTTCCAAAGAAATTTTTATATGTGAAAGTAGACTTACAGGATCCTGGGGCTTGAGCTAAGATTGCATTTTGCTCTTAGCAAAGTATTAACACTGAGGCAGCTGAGTCCCTAGAGGAAGGTCACTCTGGCTGTTTCAAGGACTCCTCAGTGAGCTTCTGGTGGTAAGGAAATTTAATTTTTCTTTTGCCTTTCTTTGCCCGCATTAATATCTCCCCAATTGATTTCACCCATGCTCTAAGGAGAGGGGAATCTACAAGGGTGAGGGGCCCCGGGTCATCCTTAGAAGTCTATCTGCCACCACCCCCAGCGCCATCGTCACAACATAGACAGCCGACAACCCTCTCAGTATGCTACTGCTGCATAACGAGTTTCCCCAGCAGAAAGCTGTGCTGGCAACTGTTCGAAGCACTTAATACGTATTAGAAATGTTTAACCCTCATTAATAATGTAAGGTGCTAGATATTATTCTCATTTTATATGTAAGAAAAATGATGTACAGAGAGGTGAAGTGCTTGCCCAAGACCATCACATCTATAGTCCTGCGTTTGTGACTATTCTACCCAGGCTTGCTGAATTAATATTGTGACACACATCTCTTCAGCAGTGGTGATTTTCAGAGTCCCATGGCAGTTAGAAAGTCCTCCTCAAAATGTCTGCACATGGCATGTTTTTTCCCCCTTGGCAACTTTCTTTCCACAGAAAACCCTGACATTAAGGATCTCACTGAGAGCCTGATATAGGACTATAGATTGTGATGTGAAACACTCACCAAAAAACACTTGTTTGGGGCGCCTGAGTGGCTCAGTTGGTTAAGTGACTGCCTTCGGCTCAGGTCATGATCCTGGAGACCCGGGATCGAGCCCCACGTTGGGCTCCCTGCCCGGCGGGAAGCCTATTTCTCCCTCTCTCACTCCCCCTGCCTGTGTTCCCTCTCTAGCTGAGTTTCTCTCTGTCAAACAAATAAATAAAACCTTAAAAAAAAAACCTGAAAAACAAAAAGACACTTGTTTGTGGAATGATGAAGAACTGGTTTCTCTTCCAACTCTGAAATGCCTTACAGACCATGAGCCCACCTCGACTTCCCTCCAGAGGGAACAGAATTACCTTGGTGACATCATCACAGAAGAGGGAATTGCTCATTATGAACAGCAGTGTTGATTTATCCTGTTAATCCTTGTGTTAACGAAAAAAAACCACCAAAAATGTGGATGTACTTTTCTTAATAATGAACAGTTAAATTGAGTAAAAAATAAGTAAAATTTAAAAATTATAGAAATGCATATAGTGGGCTAATATGATGAGAACTGGTATTGTGTCTGGTTTAACCCCTGGAGGCCTGGGGATATAAACTGGGTCTGCGGTAAATGATAATATTGACAAATGACAATATCCTAACCAAAAGCTAATACTGTAATAGTTAGTGATTGCAATTAACCAGTGAAGGTTTTGGCCAAAAGAAAACACACACACACACACACACATACACACACACACACACACCCTAACGCATAAGGCTCCTTCTTGTTCTTTGAAACACTCAGTACCTTCCACCAAAAGAGTCCCTCTTCTCACATCCATGGCCATGGTTCAGTTGTACCTGCTCTTAGGCCTCTTATGAGTAGAATAACATAGAGTCTGGGATTCTGGCCTTCAGACTGGCCTCTTCAGTTCAACATTCTTTCTGTGAGATTTAAGCTGCTCTCTGTGTAGCAAGCATTCTTTCTTTTTTCTTTTTTGGTTCTACCATAATATTCTATTGTATAAATATACAACAACAAATTTTTATCCTTTCAGTTATTAATAATCATTTGTATTTTTTTGGGGATTTGAGATATTATGAGCAAAGTGACTATATGCACTTTGCACACCTGTTTTCTTTTTTGTTGAAGATTTTATTTTAAGTAATCTCTACCCTCAACGTGGGGCTCGAACTCACAGCCCTGAGATCCAAAGTCACATGCTACACTGACTGGGCCAGCCAGGTGCCCCGTCCACCTCTTTTGATGGACATGTGAATTCATTCCCTCAGGTAGATAATAAGGAATTGCAGTCTCTGAGTAGTAATTGCAGAAGGCTCTCTAGCTCAGCTAATATGGCCATACAGTTAACTCATTAGAAGCACGTAGTTCAGGTGCCTGGGTGGCTTATTCCTTAAGCATCTGCCTTCAGCTCTGGTCATAATGCCAGGGTCCTGGGATCGAGTCCCGCATCTAGCTCCCTGCTCGGCAGGGAGCCTGTTTCTCCCTCTCCCACTCCCCTTGCTTGTGTTCCTTCTCTCACTGTATCTTTCTCTATCAAATAAATAAAAATTTTTAAAGAGCACATAGTTTGTTAACAGTGCCCCATGGTTAACCAGTGAAGAGGGTCACACAGTTAATTAGCCAACAGAGCCACACAGTCTTCCGAAGTGGCGATGCCGCAGCGGTGAACCCCAGCTCACGTCAGAGCTCATTCTCCTAACTGAATCACTGAGGCCATGATACCTGGTCTACGATCGCCTCTCTCAGCCCTTCACCATCCTCACTCCCTGGCAAGTACAGCCCGCACTCTGTCCATCTCCGACGGGGGCCAAGGGGGAGACGGTCCCCTCCACCTGCCCGGCTTTCTCTCACTGAGAATCCTGGCCTCCAGGCTGCAGAAACCCATCGTTTCCCCCTCATTTCACACTCTGAACTTCTCCCTCAGTCCCGCCTCGCCCTGATGGCCACAGTCTCTTCCTCGGCTTTGCTCCAGAGAACTCCAGGCAAATGAATCTGAGTAAAGGAAACTTCCAAGAAACCAGCATTTCCCTAGTCTCAACTATTCAGCTCTGGTCCTTTCTCCACCTGGACAATTTTCTTCCTGAGAACCCGAAGGACCCTTAGTTGGATTATTCTGAGTCTCCTGCTCTGGGGAGACTCCCCTGGTCAGGGGCAGAGCAGGTGGCCTGAAGCAGCAGAGCGGAGCTCACCTCTAGGACTGAGACCCGGCCCTCAGTTTGCTCGGAGACAGTCAAGTTCAGGACCCACCAGGCCTTCCTCTCAGAGCGCGGTTGGAAGACTCCCACGGCAACATGGGTGGGTACGCAGTGAGAGGGTGAGATGCAAACATTCCAGGTGTTCGTAACTGCCTTTGTGCCTAATGCTCCAACCAGGAAAAGGAGACCGAGTTTCGGCGAGGTGACCCACGCTCACACGGGTCCTTAACAGGAACTCAGGCAGAAAGAAGACAACTGAGCTAACGGCGGCTTCATCTCTAACGATATACTGGTTTTCTGCTGCTGCTCTAAGAAGGTACATTTCGTGGCGGAAAGCAACACAAATTGTAGTATCTTACAGCTCTGGAAGGCAGGAGTCTGAAATGGGCGTCAAGGGGCTCAAACCAGATGTCTGCAGGGATGCGGTCCTCTCTGCAGGATGGAGCAGAAAATCCTGTTCTTTGTATTTTCCAGCTTCTAGAAGCTGTCTGGATGCCTTGGTTCTTGGGCCCTTCCTCCCTCTCCAGAGCCAGCATGGCCAGCCTTGTCTCTCTCACACCCCACTGCTGTGACAATGACTCCTCTGTCTGCCTTTTCCCCCATTTAAGGGCCTTTTGGCGACACCGGACCCACCCTGTTAATGCGGGATAGTCTTCCCTTTCTTTTCGTTCCATAGGCACATGGTGTTGCATAGTCACAGCTCTGGGAATGAGGACAGGGGCCCCCCCCACTGTTCTGCCTACCGCTGTGGGCGCTCTCAAGCTTGATCTGGAAGGGGCTACGGGACAGGTCTCCCTCCTCTCACTCTGCATTCCTGGCACCTCTTCTGTTTTCCAAGGGCCAGCCCGCTCGCCCCACCCCATGACTTCAACGTGGCTGCCATGCGCCCACATGTCAAGTCTCCAGAACTCGCGTGATGTTTTCTGTGTGTGTGTGTGTGTGTGTGTGTGTGTGTGTGTGTGTGTTATAAGTTTATTTACTTATTTAAGAAAGGTCTACAGCCAACCTGAGGCTCAAATTCACCACAGGGGAGCAAGAGACCAATGCTCCTCCCACAGAGCCCGCCAGGCCCCCCGATTTTCTATTTATTAAGGAGGAAGGTATTTCCCTGTGCCTGGCTCGTATGGCCCCTCCTGTCTCATTGGTCCTGAGCGGGTCACGTGTTCGCGTCTACACCAACCACAAAGGAGCTCCAGGTGGGCACCAGGGTCTTCACTCATTTCCCCGGGTGGGATGGGCCTGCCAGACCTGATGGGGTCCCCACAGCTAAAAGACAGGAGGGGGTAGCAGCGGAAGAGGCAGGAAACAGTGAAAACCACAGCAGGCTACCACATCTGAGGACTTTTCAGCACTAGTGGGAGAGAGGAAAATGTAGGCACATCTCTCCCATTTCTTTGGCTTTGTTATATTTTTTATTGCATTTAAAAAAATCTTTTGCAAAAACAAATAATAAATATCAGTTACATTCAAAATTGACCTTGCTCTCAAGGAGAAAGAAGTTAGGAAGAACTGCTTTTTAATTTTTTTGAAACTGTACCCTATTTCCCCCGGAGGTTGATCTCTGTTTTACCCAACCAGAAGGACTGAGCTCTTCGTCTCCATTAGCCGTGACCTCCCAAAGGCACATCGATTCATTCGAAGAAGAGGTAGTTTGGGAAGAGTCGAGTGATAGGAATAGATTGGGTAAATTTTTATTCCAAAGTGCAGAGATAGAATTCTTTCAAGGTCAGCTAGGAAATCTGAGACCCTTCAAGTGGTTAAGGAGAAAAATCACTCTATGTTAAAAATGTTCATTTTGCAGTCTCCTCTTTTGAGTATTCTGTGTCTTCTTAAATCTGATTTTATTAACAAGTCTTATTTCCATCATTAGGGCTGTTTCAGGCATTATCATCCGCAATGATAAATTTGGCAACTTAACAACCCTATACTAAAAAACAGAAGTAAAAATGTATGTACAGCTGTAATAGTAACATTGTAACATTTTAAACGCAACGTTGTGTATCAGGCATGCGCACTGCAAAGTGACACGCCCTGTAATTCATTCCGCGTGGCTGTTAATCAAGTCCGGGCGAATTCATCCCGGGGCAGATTTATGGCTGAATCTCTGACTAGGTTCATCAGTAAATGGCTATCATACTCGTTCATGCATTTCTGCCACAAACATGTCGTGAATCATGGAGGCACTCAGCAATGATTCATGCGTTCGGGGCTTTTAAGGGGAAAAAATGTGTCTCCGTGAGTCATGAGTCTGAGCGAGGATGAATATAAGTTAACATGGAATAATCCCAGCAGTGAAGAGCATCATTTTTCCATCAGACTGAATTACAATAATAGGCAGATAAGAGAATATATCCCTGCAAGAAGACTGGTCCACACTCCCATTTTCAGACTGATAATGTTTGCCTTTTAAAATCATCATTCCGGTTTTCTTGTAAATACGCTGAATTACATGAAATGCAATCATTTTAGAATACTCAGAATATGCAGGTTATTTTAAAAAGAAATAAAATTTAAAGTCACCAATAGCCTACCACCAAAGAGGCCAAAACAGATGATGTTTGGTAATTTTTCTCAAATATAAAACTAAATATAGGGGTGCCTGGGTGGCTCAGTCGTTGAGCATCTGCTGTGGGCTCAGGTCATGATCTTGGAGTCTGGGTTGAGCCCCTCACCCTCCCCGTTCTGGCTCCCTGCTGGGCAGGAGCCTCCTTCTCCCTCTCTCACTTTCCCTGCTTGTGTTCCTTCTCTGTCTGTATTTCTCTTTGTCAGATAAATAAAGTCTTAAAATAAACAACCAAATAAATAAAATAAAACTAAATATAGAGCATTATATCAGGTTTATCTCCCCCCCACAATAACAGTGTGTTATATTTCTAAGTGAATTCAAATTCAAAGAACATATTCAAGATCCAGAAACACAAGATTTCAACCTAAATATAACATGGAAAAGCCACAAGTCAAACAGTGTTTTTCTGATGGTGTGCACACGTTCTTAAGGCTTGCCTCTGCCCAGACCTGTTTTTACCTTCTGTGTTTGAGCTCAGCCACATCCCAATCGAAGCAGTATTAAGCCTGTTCCTCTTTGTGGTGCTGTTTCTCTCAGACACAGCCTCACAAACCACTTTAAAATCCTTCATAAGCCAAACCTACACCTTCTAATATGTCTCCTCCATTGGGATCAATAATCCATTAGCCCATGGAATGGCCAGCAGCCTTAAATCTGGACAATGCATTGTCATTTTCAGGCTGGACGCATTCTGATATCCATCGATGGTGGATGATTAGATGGGCATGGTGGCCAGGCAGGCTGGCATTAGGGGGCATCAGTGAAATCTTTAAAAACTGAGAATGCAAAGCAACCCCCCTCCAAACAAAAGGGGGGGATATTGCCTTGTAGACATTTAAACCTCTCTCCCTTTCTTTTGGGGGGTAGAGGGAACAAGGCTCTTGGGTAAGAAGTTGGCTGCAATTTTTGTCAGTTAAATTCTGTGCTTTTTTTTTTTTTAAAGATTTTATTTATTTGACAGAGAAAAACACAGTAAGAGAGATAACATAAGCAGGGGGAGTGAGAGGGGAGAAGCAGGCTTCCCGCCGAGGAGGGAGCCTGATGTGGGGCTTGATCCTGGGACTCCAGGAACATGACCCGAGCCGAAGGCAGTCACTTAATGACTGAGCCACCCAGGCACCCTGAATTGTGTGCTTTTTGTCTATGGTGTTAATTCCTTCCTTTCACCCACCCTGCCTTTAAATTATGATAGTTAAAAAAAATTGATAGTTTTAAGCAAACCTGATGAAGTATGGGTATTTATAGTTTAACTTTTCTTTGTCCGTCTTCTCTTTTGTCTGTATTATAAGAATCCAAAATGAGAACTGTAAACTGTATTACAAATATTCAAAATTTTCTGCATATTATGACATTTTGCATCTTCAAAAACCTTTTGTGCTGGCAGTCTTGGAGTTAGCAAAATGCCCAGCCAGAAGCATGCCTCTGAGAGGCAAACTAACCAAGCCGGGGGCACCTCCCCTCTCTGGCCACAGGAGACATTATCCTGTGCCTCAGTTGTCCCAGGGGCGAAGCCAAGCAAGCCAGGGGCTCCTGCGGCATAAAACCCACCCAAATTATCCAAGACTATTTACCCTGCTCTGCCTTGTCCTTCCCCAGGAAATCCACCTTGAGTATCCCCCCACCACCACTGTCTCCGGGCCCCCTGGTCACCCCCCTGTCTTTGCATGTGGCCCTATGTCATCTGTCTCCTGCTGCCTACCGTGCCTCCAGGACCTGCGAGCATCGTGAACTCTGCTTTTGCTCAGCCTCTCCCGTGTCACATGTGTCTGCACTTGACTGACCATCTCGTTACATTTACAACATGTAAATATTACCAGAACCTGATGAGCAGGGGATAAAAACAAACAAACAAACAAACAAACAAACAAACAAGCCTCATTTGGCTTTTTTTTTTAATGAACAAAACCAAAAAGTTTTTAAGGATCTTTCACTAGAGAGCTCTGCTAAATGTGATGCATTGAGGCGACCCATGATTTTGTTTGGTGGGCTCGTGTGATTTCCTTCTTCTGGGACACAAGTTACCAGAATTCTTTCTCCTGAAAAATGGTGACAAAATATAAAGCTTCCAGAGAGAAGAGGCAAGAAGCTACCAGACCTAATGACCTGCGGCCACTAAAATCATACCAAAACCTTAAGGAATCTGGAGTTTTAGTGAATATTTGCTTTCTTCTTCTGATAAGCTTTCCCTCCTCCAATGCTCCAGCTACTTCTACAGCTTTTTAACAGGTGGACGTTTGTAGACAGTATGGACACAGAAGAATGGGATGAGTAGCTGTGTCTCTGGTCTGATGGGCATCAAGGAGCCGTTTCCCCTCTTCTGAGCAACGCGATACCCTGCACCTGAATCTTCCACGGGCTTCCAGATAGAGCAAGAACACGCACACCACCAGCAGCACCGTCCCCAGCACCCAGCCCTCTTCTCCAAGCCTCCCCCACGGCAAGGGCTGGGCTCTCAGGCCTTCCAAAATTGCACATGCTCAGCCACAAGCATCTCTCCCCACACAGGAAACTGTGCTCCCTTCACCACCCACACAGCCCGGGGAGGTCACCCTCTCCCTCAGCCCCTGGAGTGTCCTGACTGTGCGCCAGGCTCTGGATCAGAGACTGGGCTGTTGCCGATGGCGCCATGACCCCGGTCATGTCCGCAATCCTTTCTCAGATTCAGTTCCTTCACTCTCAAGTCTGGATCACACAGCCGGCAATATTTCACATTCTAGCTGGAAATCATCTAGACTAGAAATTTCAGTAAGGCCATGGCGGTAGAAAACCAACCAGCAAAGTGAGTGAGTGTTTTAACACTATCCGTGTTAACTCGACCCACTTGGAACATTATTCTGTGTGTGTCTGTAAGGGGGTTTACTCATCTGAATGGGTGGATCCAGCAGATGATCCTCCCCCATGTGGGTGGTGTGGTCCAGTCTGTGGAAGCCCTAATAGATCAAAAGGCCCCAGGAAGGGAGGATCAGCCCAGAATCTGTCTCCTGCCCTTGCACTGGGATTCACATCATCAGCTCCCCTGGTTCTCATGCCTTCAGGCTCAGACTAAATTACACCAGAGTCCTCCTGGGGCTCCAGCGTGCAGGTCATGGGACTTGTCAGCCTCGTCATCACAGGACCAATTCTTCGTAATTAATACATGTGAGTGTGTGTAGAGGGTGGTTGTTTTTGGAGTGTGTTTCTCTGGAGAGGTCTAATACAAATAGGAAGAACTGAACTTCCATAATGTGTACCAGAAGGCAGTAAATATGTATAACATCCACATTGATTTATATGTATAAAAATAAGTATACATATACAGATGTCTGGACCGTTCGCTTACACCATATACAGATGTCTAGTTTGTTGTAAGTTCTGAGACCATTGCTCATTTGTTCCTTCTACAATTTATTGGTTATGCCAATTAGTTTTTCCTGCATGTCGAACTCTCCGCAACCAAAGTAGCATTAAATAGAACTACAGTTGTCCCTCCTTACCTTTACATTCTAAGACCATACCCAGTGGAGGCCTGAAAGTGTGAACACTGCCAAATCCAAAAATACTGTTTTTAGCTATGCGTCCACACCTGGGATAAGGTTGAATTTATAAATTATGCCCAGTAAGAGATCAACAATCATAATAATACAGTAGAACAATTATAACAATGTACTATATAAAAGTTATAGGAACGTGCTCTCTCTCTCTCTCCCAAAATATCTTCTCATGCCGTACTGACCCCTCTTCTTGAGATAAGTGCCCTCGTGATGATGGACTGAGGTGCGTGACATCATTGTTGTAACACCACATCAGGTTCCCATTGGCCTTACAGTGATAAGTCACGAGGATCACTTGCTTCCCAACTGCACTTGACCTCAGATAAGGGGGTCCCACTGTGTTTGTTCACTCATGATTCTATAGATTGGAGATGTGGTCTGCCCTCAGCTAAGATGGGCTTCCCCCTCACAGGCAGTCGCCAGAACCCTGGGGCAGCACGATGCAGCTGAGGCTTGCACCCAGCAGAGGGGAGGGAGGCCATAGGCCATGCACTGCTCACTGTGAGGAGGCTAGCCCAAGCTTCTCCAGGGGTGGCAATCCCAGGACTTCCAGAGCAAGAGTGGGTAAGTTTCAGAAGGCACATTCTTCCCAATCCTCTGCTTAAGTGATATTTATCACATCGACCTGAGCAATCCGAAGGCGACCTCCAGATAAAGGATGTGAAGAAACAGACCGCGTTTTTGCTGGGAGCCCTGGAAAAATCATTGGTAAAGAAGTGTGAATAAGGGAAGATAATACTTATGGCCATTTCTGCAACCAACTTCAGTGAACCCTTACTCTGTGCTCAGCATTGCATGATTTGATGACTAGTGAGTCTAACGCCCAACGTGAGGAGGAAGGAAAAAGGAAAGTAAAGGACAAAGCAATGCCACCTCCAGCATCCTAGACAGGCAGAGCCCAAACAAATAAACCCACAAATAAATAGGTATGGAGTGTCAGAAGCAGAGATAGCAAAGCTACGAACGGCTCCAGGAGAGAAGACTGGACCGAGTCCAGGGTCCTCCCAGACATGTGGGGAAATGAGGCTGACATGATCTGTCTCAGGGCTGGTGCCCAAAGTGGGGCGCTTCCCGACCTGCAGAGCGGACAGAGCCAGCTCTGGGGTGCTGAGCTTCCCCTGGGGTCTCGGAGGATTTGCTCTTTGGGAGGACAGTTAAGGCGGAGAGTCATGGAGAGTGGGGGCGGGGCTTCTCCCCGTGCCAACCAGGTGTTATCCAACCAGGTGTTATCCCGGCCACACCGAATCCCCGGAGGTATTCATTACTTGGCAGGTGGCAAGCAGGTGGTGAGCCAATGGCATGCCTGAACTCTAAAGAACAAAATTATTCATTTTGGTCGCTGTTTATTTTCTTAAAAGGAAAGAAAGTTCTCGGCATGAACACTGCTCCTTATATCTGTCACCTGTACCAGCCTGTGGCAGCTGACACTTGATCCCATGTGTGAACCCAGCCTGCTGTCTCCCCCTGCTTCCTTCAGCCCCCCCCCCACGTACACAGCCAGTGCCCCGGGTCCCGGCGTCCCCCTCTCCTCAGCCACAGGATTCTGAAAAGCATCTTATATCAAATGATATATGAAAACACCAAGAAAGCAAGGGCCCTGAAAGAAGCTTATAATTAGGACGGTGAAATAATTTATTGCCTGCAGCGGGACGTTTCCGGGAGTGGGAAAGGGCGCTATCAATAATAAGCCGGGACAGTAGGCATAAATAGGGCTGTACCCCGTGTGCTTGACAGGTGAGCAACTCAATTACCTGGTTACCGAGACTTTCACGGACAAGAACGACTCCGTGCCTGTTTAAATAGTGTTCTATTACTCCAGATATTATCTATTATTTTAAAAAATCATTTATCTGAATTTAGGGAGCAACTACTAATACTATGGAAAACAAATAAAATTTTGCATCAACCCACCAAATACCAAGTACCGTGGACCATGGAGGAGAGGCATGGACTGATTGGCAGGAAACACCTTTTCTTTCTTTCTTTCTTTCTTTTTTTTTTTAAAGATTTCATTTAATTGACAGAGAGAAACACAGCCAGAGAGGGAACACAAGCAGGGGGAGTGAGAGAGGGAGAAGCAGGCTTCCCACCGAGCAGGGAGCCCGATGTGGGGCTCGATCCCGGGTCTCCAGGATTGTGACCTGAGCCAAAGGCAGTCACTTAACCAACTGAGCCACCCAGGCGTTGTGTTGCGTATAGTCCCTCTGGATAACTGGGCCATGTAGTACTTAGCAGTGTGTACTTAACAACTGCCCTAAATCGCATTGCTTTGGAGTTGAAAATAAGGCTCCTGGGTCACCAAATGACAACATGCAGAAATGATCAGAGAATGGGAAAACCAACCAATGAGGAACTACTAAGGATCTTGTATTTCCAGGTCTCCGCTGTCCTCGGGGCCTGGCGCTCTTGGCTATGAATGGTGAGTCGCTCACTTTTTAGAGAGGGTGAACAAAAGAGATTTCTGGAATGGTGAAGCTTGACACCTTCGCAGGTGGGAAAAGTCCACACGCTGGCTGCAAAAAAGCCTCCAAAGCTCTTTAGAGAGCTATGAAGATTTAGTCTTTAAAATTGGCATTCTGGGAATTTGAAAAGATAATGAGGTACCCAGCATTTCTAATAGGATTTGAGTATTTGGAGGGACAGGAGCTCTCCCCTATAATCCCATATGTATGGAAATATGTAGAGGAGGCGAAGAGCCTTGTGTAGAATGATGCCCAGTGACCTCGGGGTGAGCTGATGGGGATCTAGATCAGTGAGTCCTTCATAAAGGGAAGCCCCCTGACCATCTCTAGCCTGGCACTGAATATCTGGCTACAGGGCCAAAAAACTAGCACAAACATAACAGTGAATATCCAAAGCATCATTTATTTTCCAAGAAACAGGTGACATATTTGAGCACTTAGCCCTTGTCTCTTGGCCCTTATGGGGAGAAAAAAAGAATTTCTCAGCCAACTTCTGTTAACCTGAAATACAAAAGATCAATAGAAATAGTATCAAACCCAAATTTGGGGTAATTCAAATAGTCCGTAATACCATTTGTAGGAAAAGCTCTATCCCTGGGGCCCTGTAGGGGATTCTGTTCCCAAGCCAGAGGATTCATTAAGGCAAAGACTCGGGGAATTGTTATTTTCCTTTAATTAGGATTTTTCATGGATTAAATTACCAGTTTCTTCCAAGGTTTACAACCTTCCGGTTCCAGATTTCAGATAATCCGCTTATGCTAAATGACATGTTTCAGGTAAGTTTTGCCCCCATAACTAACTATTTTGTCTTCCTTTGTAAGTTACTCCCATGTATAAAATGTGATCTACTTGGAAATGCAAAAATATGTCCCCGGAAACATTTAAAATTTCCTCTAACGTTAACATTTGCATGATATCAATACGTATTTTCAGATATCTTATTGAAAATGCTACATCCATCACATTCCATTTCCCGCCATATTGTTAAAATGGATTGCAGACAGGGGCGCCTGGGTCGGTTAAGCATCTGCCTTCAGCTCAGGCCATGATGTCAGGGTCCTGGGATTGAGCCCTGCATCAGGCTCCTTGCTCAGGTGGGAGTATGCTTCTCTCTCTTCTTCCCCCTCTCCTGCCGCTCCCCCTGCTTGTGCTGTCTCTCTTTCTCTCTGACAAATAAATAAATAAAATCTTTAAATAAAAAAATGGATCGCAGAGAGAGAAAAACTTCAACTTAGTATGTGACAAGAAACAAAACAAATGTTCATGAATTGATAGATGGGAAAAAGAATTCTATTGTATTTGTGCCACGGAATATTGCTCCGCCATTAAAAGGATGAACCACGAAGACATGCATGTTTTTTGAGCCAGACACAGAAGACACCATATCGTGGAGTCCCACTTTATGAGGCATCCCAAATGGTCAAATCCATAAAAACAAAACAAACAAGCAAAAAGTAGATGGGTGGTTGCCCAGGGCTTGGGGGTGGGGGGAAGGAGGACTCGGGTACACGGTCTCTTTCTGGAGTGATGAAAGTGTTCTATAATTAGGTGTTGGTGATGGTTACCCAACATTGTGAATATGCTGATAGCCATTG
Organism: Spilogale gracilis; assembly: GCA_004023965.1. Taxonomy (NCBI): domain Eukaryota; kingdom Metazoa; phylum Chordata; class Mammalia; order Carnivora; family Mephitidae; genus Spilogale; species Spilogale gracilis. Next base: position 2,711 of record PITA01013781.1, on the reverse strand, counting down.
AACTGAGACATATATTTTGTTTTTATTAAGATTTTAATTTTAATTCCAGTGTCATTGAATGCAGCATTGTGTTAGTTTCAGGCGTGTAGTACTGTGACTCAAGATTTCCATATGTCACCCGGCTCTCATCATGACAAGAGTAGTCCTCAATCCCCATCACCCATTCCACCCTCACCCCCAACTCTTGTGACCATCACTATGTTCTCTAGAGTTAAGAGTCTGTTTCTTAGTTTGCCTCTCAGAGTTGCATATTTTAAAAGGGCGAACTCATGGGATGTGAACCACATCTCAGTAAAGACTTGGTTTAGCCCATGGGAGGTGTGGGTGGACAGAGGGTAGACTGGGAGAGGGGAGGAAAACAGAGTCGGGGTATGTCCCACTTTGTTCTCTTGGTCAGGTCTGGTTTTCAGCAAGTCGCTGACTCCATCCTGAGCTTCGTCGCCCACTCGATCGCCCTTTCTGGTTCTAGTTCCAATGGGTGATCCTGGACTTAGTAACATCACTCCCTTCCCATTGGCCTCATCCAGGGAATGTGCCAGAAACTAGCAATTGCCTTATCCACGTGGGACTTGCGGTCTATTGGATCCATGTCATTTCATTTAAACTGAAATCCTAGTACATGTGCAATTCACATGGTGCCTTTGGTCACGCCGCCCTTTGCCATGAAAATAAGAAGACGTTCCCTCCTCTGCAGTCTCTGGGACGACCAGTGCCCTCCCTGAAGAGTTGGCAAAGTCCCCCATGACTTTGTGCCTGCCTGGCTCCCCCCACAGTCCCATTCTAGAAGTCGGGCTCTCGCCATCTCACACACCTGAACCCCCAGGCTGTCTTCTGACCTGTTCCACTCTGGATCAGTATCCAGCAACGTTTCCATTATCCCCAGCCTCACACCCCAAGTTCACCCGAGTCACACCTACGTTAAGCAGACTTGAGAACTGAGAGGAGCCGACACTACTGCCTTCAGCTCTCAGAAAACTCTCCAGAGCAACATCCTCTTGTGCCCAAAAGTCAGCACCCCTCGGTCTCTATGTTGTCATATCTTCCTCACCCTCTGCTCCTATACCGGAGGCAGCACCTCACTCTGGCAAATGGGGGCACTTGCTTCCCACGGTCCTCCATCCAGAGAGCACTTCCACAGAACACTGGGACAGAACAAGGAACGATGTAACCAATGCACAGCTCCACACGGCAGATATTGGTTAGGACACTAAGGATCTTGGAGCGCCTGGGTGGCTCAGTGGGCTAAGCATCTGCCTTCAGCTCAGGTCATGATCTCAGGGTCCTGGGACTGAGTCCCGCATCAGGTTCTCTGCTCAGCAGGGAGTCTGCTTCTTCTCCCTTGCTTGCGTGCTCTCTCTCTCTACCTCAAAAAAATAACTAAAATCTTTAAAAAATAATAACGTAAAACACTAGGAACCCTGCAGAAGCCTCCTGGATGCTCTCCTCCAATTTGATTCTCCCTTTATTTCCCCTAGTGTAACCACGGTCCATGCCGTGATAAAGTCATCCTCAGGGGCCCCTGGGGTGGGCCATCTGCAGCGTTCCCCGGTCTGAGCACAAGAACACACCATCCCCACAGCCACATGAGATTATTCAGAAAGGAGCGATTCCACATATGGACCTGGAGTTCCCACATCTAAAGGATACTCATGTTTCAAAAACAATCTATCTCACCACATTTTACATTACTGGGGCTAAGAAATCATTTGCCACCAGCAGCACTGACAAATGAAGATAATTTTTAAAAAGTCACTTGCACATCTGTCGTGAACTTACTCTAACCTAGACAGAAGTCCAGAATCTACTTCCGTATGATTTCCTTGCAATTAATCTGTTATTCATGATTGACACGGACTTAAAATGTGCCAGGCGCTTGTGTCCATCAAGTGGAACTGTGTGCAGCACAAAGTAAGTAAATGTGTGTGTATATATATATATATATATTTTTTTTTTTTTTCTTCCCCCTCTAATTAAGGGTTTGGGACCTGCTAATTCCTGGGCACTTTTCTAGAGCAGCAGAATTACTGTCAGCACACTGGATACAGGAGAAGAATTAAAAATATCCCATGGTGGGTGGAGGGTAGAGTTTAGACAAGTAACTAAAATGCACCATGGAGGCCCAGAAAGCTGCTTAATTCAGCAGAAAATATTAGCTCGTGTTCTGTGGTCACGGGTTGCCGGCAATGTAATTACGACCGGGTTAACCGGAAGCTCTGGGAGATACATTAGTTCCTCAGTTTTATGTGGCTGTCTGGGTATAAACAAGGGGCACTGGTGTCCACCCCTCCCTTCGGATGCATCAGCCCCCCGGGGACCGGCAGGGACACGGGGGCAGGTGTCACGCTGTGGGGGAGGGGTCCAACACGCCGCTCCGGGAGGGGACGCTTCACGTCCCTAAAGAGAAATGGGACCATCTCTCAAGTACTTTACTTGCCTGTCCAAGGCAACCGTGTATCTGAGCCTCAGAGAAGGTAACAAGTGTTGCCTTAGGAAGCCACTGACCCTGAAGCTAATATTCCACTTTAGAAAACAGAACACAAGTCTAACATTTTGTGTAAAGAAACACAAGTTACTCAGGGGTTGAGACCGAATTTCAGGAGAAAATGCTTTCACTTTTCAGTAACTACATCTAAGACCACTTCCTGTTGAGAAGCTGTGTGATGCTCCCCGTCAGTTAACCCTTTAGACCTGGGAAATAATACATGAACTTC
>PITA01013780.1:0-56112 GCA_004023965.1 Spilogale gracilis | reverse complement strand
TTTTTAACTTGTTTGGATAAATGTGTTATCTTTCTCCAACCCATCATCATCATATATGAATTATTAAAATAAGTCATGGACAGCTGCAATCTTTTAAGTTTAGATGCATCTTGAGCAAAATTCAATACTGTGGCCTTGAGGGAAGAGACCAGCCATTGTACACTACAGGGACAGAATGCTCAAGAAGAAACCTTACTTGCCACTCCTTTTTCACAGTTCTGCGAGACTGGATTTGTTCTGCACGCCTCACAACTGCGGGTTGATTCACTTGTATTTTGGAGATCCAGCTAAGGTCTAAAGGGGAAAGAAGAACACCTATTATTAAATATATTCACCTATTTTTAAATGGTCCTTGAAAGGCTATATCATTTTGCATCAAAGCTCTTTTGAAAGCTTACGTTTCTCTTTTGCATGATTACAAATAAAGAACTTTGTCACGAAAAGGCATTCTTCCTGCAAAATCAAGTACATTAGGAACTGGAAGAACCTGTACTGACTCATTACATAGCTAGCTGTGTCTAACAGGGGAGGGAAATGTTATGCCACCCAGGCCGCATGCCTCACTTCTGAGAGCAAAGACTTACCTGTAAGTGCCCAGTCCAGGAGAACAAATGATTAATAAATACTTAGGTGAATTAATGTTGGGGCTTAAAGGAATCTTTGATCACTACCTCCCCTACTGACAAGATTTATATCTACTAGAGGCTGATATCATGTAGCCCATTCTCTCCTCAAAGGGGACATTTTCAGAATGTATTAGAAGTTACAACACAGAACAGAAGTCAGAGAAAAGAAAAAAAAAAAAAAAACAAGGTGTTCAAAATTCTGGGAGACATCTCTTTTGCTTCAGTTTTGAAACGCTCTTCCCTACCCTGATCCTACCCATCATCTCTCTGAGTTAACTGTAATTTCCATTTTAAATCAGGCGTTTGCTTTTGTGAAAAACACTGCCAGCTTCCCAGATACAGCCAACATGTGGACACAGTTGTATTATACGACTTGGATTTAGTTCATCAAGGAGTCATGGTAAAATGGTCTCCCGTCCTCACTACAATGTGAGTCATGACCTTATCTGTGAGTGATTAACACCAACTCTATTGTATTTCAGTTTCATCCACCGACACTCTGTCACACAGGTGACTTCACAGTAAATTGAGCATTTACTTTCTATAACTAAACTCATTTTTATATCTCTCTAGCACCTTCTTCTTAGAAGAGCCTTAAAAAAATACTGTGGAAAAGGAATAGGCCCCAATTATCCAAGATGTTGCTTTCCACAATTTCAGTCACCTACAGTCAGCTGCAGTCCAACAATAGCTGCTCTCCTGGGGTACCAAAAGTTCAGTAGTAGCCTAATGCTACGTCAGAATGCCTATGTCATTCACCTCACTTCCTCTCGTCAGATAGGCATTTTATAAACTTGCATCAGCACAAGAAGGGTGACCACAATACAATCAAGTATTCTGAGAGAGATCCCATTCATGTTATTTTATTATACCATATTGTTATAACTACTCTAGTTTATTATTCGTTATTGTTGTTAATCTCTTACTGTGCCTCACTTATAAATTAAAATTTATCATAGGTGGGTATGAATAGGAAAAAACATAGCATATTATAGGGTCCAGTACTGTCCAGGGTCTCAGACATCCCCTGGAAAAGGTCTTGGAACACATTCTCCACAGATAAGAGGGGGACCACCATACACATTTCTGTCTAATGTGGGGGGAGGCAGCAGAAACAGTTGACTACATACTGTACTATGTAACAACACAAATAATAATAATAATAATAATAATAATAATAGAGTACTTGCATCTACCACAAAAATAAGACCACGTTTCTACAAAAGACATTCTCTCTCATTTCCAATTGATTCTTCTTACCAGTATTAATATTGTAGAAATTCCAAGTCAGAATCTAAGTGATTAATAATGATATACTTATTTAAATATCACTGAATAAGGAGCAGAGTCTGGGTGCTTTTTTAATTCCTAATTAAATTATTTTGTTAGCCGAAATCATTTAACAAAACAGATTTTTAACATTTTAATCCATCTGCTCCTCAAGACACTATACGATTTCCCGCTCATCTGCTGAGCCAACATCACAGTCTAAGGTCAAGCAAATGTATCTGTCTCTTCTTCCCCATCCAAAGATGGGTGCTAGGTAAAGCCCAAAGAAGTAAGACCAGACTCATCCTAATTTATAATTAAGAACTCCTTTCTACCCAAAGGAAGGGGAGATTTTTTTTATATAAAAAACCACTAATAATGATGATTAGGTTTATGGTAAAAATCATTTCAAACAGTAAAAATCAGTGAGGCAGAGTTCTATGAGACACAAGGCTCACCACCAAGCAACTGTTGACAGTGGCCAAGAGAGGGAAGCCTGTGCTGGTGGGGCAAGGCTCTGAGGGGCCGTCCTTTATCTGTAAGATGACCCTTTCTGGAAGCCCCTCTCCCTCTCTTTTCTACTCCCCTCCACAGGAACACCTAGGAAGCACGGCTACTGGAGACAAATCTCTGGCAATCCCAAAACCTCACCACCTGGCTCCCTTTGCCCTCATCAGACCCGTTCCTCCCTCTCCACCCCCAACCCTGTAGTACAGCCTTTCTAAACTACCAGAAGTTCACAGGCAATTATGTCACGTTGTCTCTAGACCTGTACATGTTGTTCTTTCTGTTCTTTGTTATCTTGCCAACAGAATGAACTCCCACCGACTCTTTAAGACTTAGTTCAAATGTCACCTTCTCTGTGAACTTTCTCTGAATTATATAGGTTGAGTTATTCCTTTGCTTCATTGCACTTAATGCAACGTTATAGTCTACCTTTAGTGTAGTCTCCTTATTCTGAATGCACTGATGGGTCAAAATGTTTAGAGTCCCGATGGATTTTTAAAACTCCAAGCAAAGTGCCTGACACATGGGCAGCATTCAATAAATAAAATGAATGGGTCCCTGAGACCAAAAATGATCAAATTCTGGGCAATATCTTTCCCAACCACTTTTTCTAAAAAAATTTTTTTAGTGTTTCTTTCCTCCACCCCAGCATTATTAAGGTATAACTGACAAACTGTATACGTTTAAGATCTACATCTTGAGGAATGCCTGGGGGTCTCAGTAGGTTAAGCCTCTGCCTTCAGCTTGGGTTAGGATCCCAAGGCCTGGGACTAAGCCCCACATCGGGCTCCCTGCTCAGTGGGAAGTCTGCTTTTCCCTCTCCTTCTGCAGCTCCCCCTGCTTGTGCTCTGTCTCTCTCTCTCTCTCTCAAAAAAAAAAAAAATATATATATATATATATATACATCTATATGGTGAAATAATCACCACAATCAAGCTAATTAACATATCTATCACTTCACCCATTTTCCTTTTTTTTTTCCCCTTTTTGAGTGGGTTGAGAACATTTAAGATCTACCCTGTCAGCAGATTTCAACCATACAATACAGTATCATTAACAGGAGTCACATTGGAGGCACCTGGATGGCTCAGTCAGCTAAGCGTCCAACTCTTGATTTCGGCTAAGGTCATGATCTCAGGCTCCTGGGATGGAGCCCTGAGTTAGGTTCCGTGCTTAGCATGAAGTTTGCTTGTCCCTTGCCCTCTGCTCCTCCCCGGGCTCACTTTCACTCACTCTCTAATAAATAAGATCTTTAAAAAAACATAAAACAATAGTCACAGTGCTGTTATTAGATCTCTGGAACTTATTCACCACTAAGGATGGAACTTTGCACCCCAGCTGCTTCTGATTAAAGAACTTATGGATCTTGACAGGAGAAGCTGGAACTGAAGCATGAACGGACTACCTGAGGACATCCAACTTAAAAACTAATTTTTTTTTTTTAAAGATTTTATTTATTTGACAGAGAGAAACACAGACAGAGAGGGAACACAAGCAGGGGGAGTGAGAGAGGGAGAAGCAGGCTTCCCGCCAAGCAGGGAGCCCGATGTGGGACTCGATCCCGGGTCTCCAGGATCATGACCTGAGCCGAAGGCAGAGGCTTAACCAACTGAGCCACCCAGGCGTCCCTAAAAACTAATTTTTAAGACGATTCCCCACCCAAGGTTAGAACCTACGAGGCCTGCTCTCACACTTCTCAGACACCACTTGCCAGAAGTCCCTGCGAACCACCACCTGAAGGATGTAATAGGATTACTTCTCTTGCAATATCAGCCTCCACTGTTAAAAATATCATTAGCAGTCATAAAATTATCCAGCCCCATATTTAATCCAGCCACAGAATTTGCCTCTGTGACCTCCCATGGTAATGAATTATATAAGTGACTATCTCATTTTATTAGCACTTAATTTGCTACTCTTTAATTTCATCAAATAACCCTTGTTCTCATATTATGGGATCTGGGGAAAAGAAAGGACTGGTTGGACTTTGTTATGTCCTTCATAATTTTTAATATTTTATTCGAGTACCCTTTAGCGTCTCCTTTCCAAGAGAAGTGATTCTAATGCACGCAATCTCATCAGTACCATACAATCTTCTCTTACGGGGGCCAGGAAGGGTTTCAAGTACACGTGCCTTTGCGGAGAAGAGACATAAAGCCATAACTGGAAGATGATAATATTCTTTTCTCGAAACTCTCCTGGGAAAAAATATCCTATTGTATCTCTTAGTATGTCATTTGGGTGGCTTTTGGGCTCTTCTGCTATAAATTTGTCCTCAAATACTCGTCTCACAATTTATTATTATTATTATTATTATTATTATTATTATTATTATTTTCCTATGTCTCAGTGGAGACAAATCACTTTCCCTACAAATCCACCACATGGTCTTTCTGTCACATCTGTTGATGCTTCTGTGGATGTTCTTGTGCTTCTTCACAATACTCGTAAAACATGTAACACCAAATGATAACTCTGTGAAAGGAGGTTTATTTTGTATTTTGATTTAACCTTTGTTCTTAATGGAGAAAGATAAATTATGATATGTTACCAGAGATTTTTTTTCTCCCAAATTTGGGAAAAGAAAGATTAAATTTCCCATGTTTTCTCTTTTCATTCTTTCTGCTTATTTTCAAAACTAATTTGCAATTTCCCAGCAATCAGCCACAAGCTCCCATTTGTGCAAGTGCCCCCATAGACACAGTTACTCAATAACCCCTTTGCATCAGAGTACATTTATTTTTTACCTCAGACACTGAGACCAGTGAATTATCAACTTGATCATGTCTGGTCTTTCGATCTTAACCTTGGAAAAGGTTAACCTGGCTAGAGACAAGAGCCCTGGATGTCACTGCATGCCTGATTCATCCAGGCTCAGAAGATATTCAACTTCTGTAAATAAGCAGACTCAGCCTTGTCAGTGCCTAACCAAAGATACAACAAAGACCATGCTGGGAGCTTCATCCTTACTAACAGACAGAAATGAGAATTTGTTTTCTTCCCAAAGTCTAGTCTACTACTCAGCAGTAAGCACTGGGTGAGCTCTCTGGGGCATCCATGCCCCTGGGGGACACGAGGCAACTCTCCCAGCATTCTACTTTGTAAGCCCCATCCTTACAACCCAGACAGAAGGTCTAGAAACCAAGATACCAACAGCTTGACAACATAAATCGCCACTGCTCATGGAGCCCTAGTACTATGACACCTCCCCATAGCTCCTCTGACCCTAATCTCCAGTTCCCATCCCACATACATTTTCCATCTCTAACTATTCTTTAGAATATCAGTCCAAGGCCGGGTGAATGATGAGTTTACTACACCCTGTAGTGCAGATATGGTACCAAGCTGAAAGCCAATGTGATCTCCTCATTTGTTCCTTCAGTACCAATCTTGAATATTCTCTGCTTACATTCCTCTTCCCTCTGGCTGGCATTTCCAGTACCTCTTGTATCCAGGGCCATGTGGGTTATAACATTCTCTCAGCACACATCACCACAGTGGAAGAGAGTCTGGGTTCATGTTACATGATACTTGTGCTCTTGGACCTGGCTTCACCTAACAGCATCATGTGGGGATTTTAAGGTCTTCCTCCCCCTACCCTTCATCCCTCCTTGAGACATCAGCCCTTTCCCAGCTATCGCTGCTCTTTACTATCCAATTTCTGTCAATTACTCTCCTTGATCATCAGCTAATTTCTGTAGGTTGATCAAGGCCCTAAAAGGAGAACCTAGTCACTTTTTCTGGCATCCACATATTGTTCGGTGCAGTCCCCAGGTTGCCTATTTCTGTCACCAGCCTCCAAGTTGGCTATGGTTATGTAGCTAGAGAGCCGCAAGCCCTCTGGTGGAGGGAGGCACGGAAGCGCAGTTCTACCACCCCTGCACTCGGCCTTTGTGGTGCACAGGCTCTGTGGGGCACCATGCAAGAGACACAGTGGCCTGAAATAGGTTGCCGCTGTCCTGACAAAGCTTAGGGAATAACGCCACAAACCGGGGAGAGCTGAATAATAGAAAATATAAGCCAACATAGGGAGACACAAAGCAAATACACTTAACCAACATTTCCAACTGGTTCCACTGGTCACATTGGTCAGGAACCGTTCAGTTAAAAATGATGAAAACTGACTTTGGTGATTGAACCAAAATGGGAAGGACAGTAAAAGCTCAGATAGCTGAGAAGAGACTGGAAGAACAAGTTCAGACAACAGACAGAAACCGAAGACAACAATAAGAAGGGACAAAGCTAGGAGGACAAGGCCAGCAATGAGCAGCAGCAGCCTGGCCAAGATTTCGCAGCAGTGGCTGCAGACACCACCATTGCCACTTACCCCAACTCACTGAGAGCCTTGAGTTCCAGAGGAAAGCAAGGGTCGCCTGATTCATGCATACCTGAGGGGGGCAGGGAAGAGATTAGATCCACTCCTTCCGCTGTAGCCCCTCCAACCTGATCTACATACAACACATAGAATGACCCAACACAATGAGGACACGTGTTTGTTAGAAAAATGATAGATTTCTATTACAGTGAGTAGTGAGTTTGGGACATGCTAGATGGGTTAGCTTCTCTTGGCGATGCATAAAGCTTTGAGCACATTAGACTTTATGGTGAAGTCCCACAGGAAAGAAATCTCTTGAAAGGTCTTTAATTCAGCATTTCTCACACACTTGACCACAAATGGCTCTTGCCCTGGCACATATGCTTACCACACTGGCAGGACAGTAAGTCAAGTTCAGAGAAAGGGAAGGTAACAGGAGGCTCATCCAGTTGGCTAAAAAAAAAAAACCTCTTAGTAGATGAAGTGGAGATGTGAGACCGATGCTAAAGCAGAGGTTCTCAGTCTGGGGACATCTTTGGCTGACCCAGCTGGCGGTGGGAGAAAGCCACTTGCACCTGGTGGGTAGAGCCCAGGCATGCTGCTAAACACCCTACCATGGACAAGACAGTCTCTCAATAGTGTAAGAGCCTGACATTAAGCTTTGGACTGCTGAGTCATCTGTTTCAAAAAAGACATCCATCCTGAATAAACATATGGCCAGCAGTATGACACAGCTACTAACAAACCAACCAACAAGGAACCAGACAGCCCCCACACATGAAGCTTCCTCTTTCAGAAAGCCCTGGGTAACCTGGATAACTGCCTACTTGAGTGACCCTGCTTCCCCTTCATATGCCCCAATCCCTGCTCTTTTGCTTTAAATTAGCCAATAAAGAGTTAACCCACAAAACCCTAGACATCAGACCCTAATAAAGACTCAGGTCACTGCATGTGTGTGTGTGCATGCTGGCTCTTTCTACCCAAAATCTTACAGTACAGCCCTCAGGTATGTGAAGTACTCTCCAGGACTTGTAAGTGAAAAGTCCTGATCCTCAGAGTTCCCTGATGGTTTTTGCTGAACTGTGTGTCCTAGAATCATAATAAGAACAGGGGGTAAAAAAAGAAGAAGAAGAAAAATAGGAAGAGACAGACTGCCCATAAGTAGGAGCCCCAGTAGGGGAACTGTCTATGGAATTTGCCACAAGTGATGTGCTCAAGTGAGCACCATAGGCATTCCTAACCAAGGGCACTACCTTCAACAGGCTCAGGACCAATGGAGCTGTTCAATAATAGAGAACTAACTGGCCCCCAATGTCAACAATACCACAGCTGAGAAACCCTACCCATAGGGTAGGCAGAATTTAGGAAAAACACAGAGGAAGCTCTGAAGGTTTATGGGAAACAGAAGTGTCAAAGGCAGAGGCAAATTAGCGCTATTTGATTCACTGTGGCTTATTTGTAAAGCTTCTTAAGTACTAGGCAAAGGAGTCTAGATCTGTGCTATCCGGTCAGTAGCTGCTGGTCACATGTGGCCATCTGAGCATTTGAAATGCGGTACAGTCCAATGTGAGACATGCTTTAAGTGTAAAGTACTCAGAAGATTTCAAAGATTTAATACAAAAAAAGAATAAAATATCTCTGTAATTATGTTTTTTGGTTTTGGGTTTTTTTTTAAGCCCAGTGTAGTGCCCAATGCAGGGCTTCAACACACAACCCTGAGATCAAGACCTGAGTTGAGATCAAGAATCAGACGTCCTACTGACTGGGCCACCCAGGCAGGTGCCCCTCTGTAATTTGTTTTGATATTGATTATACACTGAAAATATAATATCTGGGACATATTTGATTAAATAAAAAGCTACTAAAATTATTTTCACCTGTTTCTTTTTATCTTTTATAATGTGCACTCTAGAAGATCTTAAATTACTTTGTGTTGCACATTATACTTCTATTAGATAGCACTGGCCTAGACTTTACCCTGTAAGTGATCAGAGCCACTGAAGATTCCCAAGCTGGGCGATAACAGAATTAAAGAAATATTTTCTAAAAATAATCAGTGTACAGAATATGTCTCATAGAAATGCTTACACAAATATGCAAGTGCAAATACAAAAAGGTATTTATGGTAGCATTGTTTTAAGTGACACCAAGATCCATGATTGTTTCAAATAGAGAAGATCCATAAGAAAGAATATGACCCAGCTGTCAAAAAGAATGAGGTAAATTAGTAAGTACTGTCATAGAAAACCAATTATGATACTTTACTCAGTGAAAACAAGTAGCCTGCACAGTAGTGATTTTCTAAAATAAAAATGTTTATAAAAACAAAAATACAAGTATAAAGCATATATCTGTTGGTACCTGTGCAAAAAATAATAGAATATATACCAAATTGATAGAAGAGCTTCTCTTCAGAGCTCGAATTACATAAGATTTCTACTTTCTTTCTTTATATAGTTCCATAGCACTGAAAATTTTTACCAAGAGCATGCATTACCTTATTGAGCAGTAAAAACAAAATATACTTAACTCTTTTGAATTGAGAGGCATTGTCAAGCAGCAGTGTGTAGGAGAAATAGAAAGAGACCCCAGTTGGTAGACCAGCAAGATGGCTGTCACTATGGTCCGGGCATCAGCAACGTACAATGCCTCCCTGTGGCATCTCACAACCTAAACTTGTCATGACCAAACTCTGCCACTGAGTCCTTCCACAAATCCAGTCTGACTCAGCTGCATGATGCCAGGCACAAATGATGACCTCGGAATGCCACCATTATTGCTCCCATAGAAAACATCACTAAAACATTAGCAACCCAGGTCACCAGACAGAACCTGATTATCATATAAATCCTAGATGGTACAAAGATCACACCTGAGTGAGATAAGCCCACGCTGGTCTACCCATAGCACTGCCCTTCCCCATAGTTAAGAAGTCTATGGAGCCAAGGGTCCAGACTTTCCCCGAAATCATACTCGCCTTCTAGTCCAAGCATGAGGTGCACTGGACCCTGGAATTCCTAGCCCAAATGGCATTAGGTCTATTCACAGAGTCTACAGGGTGTTTGACCCAAAGTCAGTATCTTAAATTTAAGATGTAAGACAGGTTAGGGACTTTGCTCCTAGAAAGTTTGGTCAATAAACATATGTCTAGGAATTACATTTATTCGTTCATTCAACTAATAAAAAAAAGGGATACATACAATGATGCCAGCACTGCTCTTGGCTCAGGGGGTTCAGCAGTGAATGAAAAACCAAAATCCTTACTTTCACAAAGATTCTTTTCATGAAATGAGACAAATAAAATAAATATATGTTGACTCTATTATGCAATATATGTGGGCTACAATGAAAAGTTATATAGGAGAAGAGAATGGAGATTGCAGAGATGGGCATGGTCAGGGAGTCTCTGATAAGAAAACAACTGAGCAGAGCCCCATATAAAAGACAGAAGTGAGGGGCACCTGGGTGGCTCAGTTGGTTAAGCATCTGCCTTAGGCTCAGGGCATGATCGCAGGGTCCTGGCATCAGCCCCATGTCAGGCTCCCTGCTCAGTGGGGAGTCTGCTTGTCCCTCTCCCTCTGCCCCTTCCCCTCCTCCCCCATGTGTGCGTGTTCTCTCTCTCTCTCTCTCTCTCTCTCTCTCTCTCTCTCTCTCTCTCAAATAAATAAAATCTTTAAAACAAAAAATAAGGAGCAGTGCCTGGGTAGCTCAGATGTTTGAGCGTCTGCCTTCAGATCAGGCCATGATTCCAGGATGCTGGGATCAAGTCCCACATCGGGCTCCCTGTTCAGCGGGAAGCCTGCTTCTCCCTCTTGCTCTGCCATTCACTCCACTTGTGCTCTCTGGCTCTCTCTCTGCACCAAATAAGTAAAATAAAATCTTAAAAAAAAAATAACCTGGGGATACAGTGTTCTAGGCAGGGAGAAGAGCAAATGCTAAAGCCCTAAATTAAGAGTGAACATGTCATATCCGCAGCGAAGCAGGGACACAGGGGTAACTGGAGGACAGTAAGAAAGGAGGACGGGGAGTGGTACAGATTAAGTCTGAGAGGCAGGGCAAAGACCAGATCAGATAGTAAAATGTTCTCCAAACTCTGAGTCAGGACCCATGAACATGTCATGAAATCAAGCTGGTCAGCTAGTATTTTTTAAAAAGAAGAACAATAAAATGGAAAATATCAGGACCCTTCATATATAATACAAGTAAGGGTCACTTACAAAAATTTTGTTTCAATTATACATATGTAGGTATGAACTGTGTGGCAATATAAAATACATGGCCTGTTGTGAGGCACTGCCTGTAAGGTTTAAAATCCTTCAAGAAGGACTTTTTCAGCATGGCATGGACTTTAGATGCGAGATGGGAAGTCTTCAGAAAACTCTGTGCAGAGGAATGAAATGATCTGATTGTGCATTTTAAAAAGTCCCTCTGGCTGCTAAGGGAAAGCCAATTAGGAGGCTCAAGCAACAGAAAGGGGTAGCTTGAACCAGAACAATAGTAGTGGGGAGGAGTGAATGGTCAAAATCTCATCAGTGCTCCGACTGTAGCATTTGTATTCTGTCTTCAACATTTGCCTGCAAACAAATACCAGCTGCTCATTCTCTGGTCTGGAGAGTAAATAGTCCAAGAAAAGCTGATATTCCAGAAGCAGCTCCAAGGTTCACAGAGCACAAAATTCAAGGAAGAGTTCCTTCTGCTCAGGACCCACAAATATGCTCAGATAAGTCTCTGTGTGGAAGAGTTCTCAGACTGGAACAAACCATCAGGGCTGATCCCTCTGTCTCCAGGCCCTGACCACTGGAGAATCGGCTACTCTTCCCAGGCCCATCCACCTGCTGAGCTTTTGGTCCTCACTATGATGACTCCATCACCTGGTTTGCCCAGGATGTGCCCCGTTTACCCTCCCCTGTCCCATCCAGTTTAGCGTTCACTTCCATATTTCATTTTTTAATAAACAACATAAATCACGCTGGGTTTCACAGACATTTCTACCACATTCTCCAGTCACAGTGTAAGAGGAAGGTGCAGTGAACAGAGACTTCATTTGCACATGTGGTTCACTCAATAAGGAGAAAACTTGATTCTTCCCCATCTCCCAGACATAGCAAAAATAATGCTTTGCATGCAGGGCCACTGACTGACAACTGAAGGTACTTGAAATATTTGTGGCTAGCAATGGCTGAGTCCTCCCAGTCTTGGGTAGTGATAGAAGTATGCAAAGTGTCTCTTCAGTCATTTGAATAAACCAGCCAGTCATGCCCTGGCTTAGGCCCAAACCCCTAATGGACACAAGACACACCACGCCAACAGTCAATAGGGCACAAGAAGTGTGAGAACCTGTAGGTAAGGTGACTAAGCAGTATGTGTGGGGAATATCTAGATTCTTAGAGGGGAACTAACTGAAAGCAATGCTTTTGTCACTTTTATATTTTATAAATCTAAACCTATTTAGGGTTACCCTTTTCATTTTGGCGGAAAAAAAAAAAAAGTCTATTAGCAACAATGAGCTCCAAAAAAAGGGAACTTGATGAAACATTAAATTCTGAATTTCCATTTCTCAGAAAAGTTGATGATCTGTAATTTGCACAAAATGCTTTTCAACATTTATCATGTGCCAAAAGAGCTCTACAGAGATATCACTGACTCCAAGACCCAAAGCTGCTAACAAGCATCTTTATACACTGCAAAAATTAGCAGTTATGTTAAGAAGCCTGCGCTTAAAGACAGCAATTTAGCACAGCCTCTGAAGATGCAGTTACAGAAGGCTCTGAAGCATGACTTTCCAGTTAGATGAGAATGGATGGTCCCCAACTTACAATGGTTCTATTGACAGTTTTTCAGTTTTATGATAATGTAAAAGCAATACACATTCAGTAGCAACCAGACTTCCAGTTTGGAATTTTGACCTTTCCCCAGGTTAGCAACACGCGGGAGGATCCTCCCTCATCATGCTGGGCAGGGGCAGTCACAGCTCCAGCTGGCCACAGTCATGAGGGGGAACCACCGGTCCAGTGAAAACCATTCTGTACCCACAGCCACCATTCTGTTTCTCATCATCAGTATAGTATTTAATATATTTAATAATGAGCTACTCAACACTTAACTATAAACTAGGCTTTGTGCTAGAAGATCCTGCCAACTTGCTAAGGTGAGTGTTCTGAACATGTGTAAGGTAGACCAGGCGAAGCTGTGATGTTCACTGTATTAAATACATTTTCAACTTACAGTATGTTCAACTTAGGATGGGTTTATTAGGACGTGACCCCACCATAAATCAAGGAAGCTCTGTCCTTTATATACAGCTCATTTTTACATCTAAATTTCCTAGTATATGTATAAAAAGTAAAGAAATAGTTATGAATTTGTTGGCTCCAGAAGCAGAATTTCGCAAATAACTAGGAAATACCAGTTGTATATCAGAGGCACAGGTGCTTCAAAGAGAAAAATCTGTTAAATTAACTCAATATTGGCTCATTTTAAAACTCTAATTTATCAAATCAAAGAAAAATTTTAGAAGTTTATTTTGTTGGTGGTAAACATCTGACATCATTTTGACTGCCCCTGTAAATTCAGTTAAATAGGTTGGTGTTGAACATATAACTATTTGATTTTGCAATGATGATAACATGGATACAAATTTTGTTGGAAGATTGTCTCATGATAAAAACAATTTTCTTATTAAATGAAGAAACTTACGGAGAAGAAATATACTTGGGATGGTTGTGGTAGAAACATAATTTATCATTTCATCCAAATAAGCTTCCATATTGCAGTGAAGTGCAAGCCATAGCTGTCAGATTTTAAATATTTTATATATACACAGAATAAGTGAACTACCTGATCTTTGTGAGAAAGCTGATGTCTAATTAAAAATAAATACTTCCAGGGACGCCTGGGTGGCTCAGTTGGTTGGGCGACTGCCTTTGGCTCAGGTCAAATGATCCCGGAGACCCAGGATCGAGTCCCACATCGGGCTCCCTGCTCGGCGGGAAGCCTGCTTCTCCCTCTCTCACTCCCCCTGCTTGTGTTCCCTCTCTGGCTGTGTTTCTCTCTGTCAAATAAATAAAATCTTTAAATAAATAAATAAATAGATAGATAGATAGATAAATATAAATAAATAAATAAATAAATAAATAAATAAATAAATAAATAAATACTTCTTCCTGGCAGTACGCACCATCTCTTTACTGATCATCATTAGTTCAGTATTAGAAACATTTGACTCTTGAAAGAACCAATCTGTCAGTCAATCTAAGCTGACAAACAACTAGGCTCAAACTATTCTGTAAATCAGACCTTTAAAGTTGGTGTTATTGTTTTTCAAAATCAGCTGAAAATCTTTTTTTAAAAACCTGTTATGTAAATAAAACACCAAAAGCCTCCAGTTTTTGAAATTTCGTGAACCACAATTACTGATGACAACTGTTTGTAAACATTGCAAACAGGAAGACACTACACTGTATCCCCACAGAAGTAAAGACAAGATTTCGACAAATTAAATGAGGGCATTTCAACTAGTAAACAAGGCTTAGGTGCAAAATTCTGAAATTGCGCTTTGGAATACCACAACTTATCTGTTTTGGTTATCTACTGCTGTAAAACAAATCACCACGGAAGGTGCTGGCTAAAATCAGCAACCCCGTTATGGTTTGACCTGATTCTGTGGGCTGCATGGGGCTGGAACACACAACATGGCTTCACTCACGTGCCCAGTGCCATGGAGAAAGCGGCTGGACAACTGGGCACTGCTGGAACGCTGGATGGCCCTCTCCCTCTCCATGGCGGACCAGAACCTCTGGCTTTCCAAGTGCCTTCTTCAACAAAGTAGCTGACCCTCTTACAAGGCGGCTCAGGGCTTCCCAAATCATACAAATTAAAGCCTCATGTCTACTGCACTCTGTTGGTCAAAGTGAGTCAAGAGCAGTCCGATGCTGTCAGGGATGACAGTCCTGGAGACCCAGTCCATCTTGGGAGACTAGTTACCACAAACTCCTATTGAATGGGATATTTTTATATTCTGTACTGGAAAGAAATGAAATTGAAGAGGCTTGAGATTTTACAGTACTTAGATTTTGCAAGACATTCAAAGAAACTTCAATGGAGACGTTTTATTTGACAAGTCTTATCTTGTAAAAATACGTATTATTTTACCTTGGCATAGAGGAGAAATACATTAGCTGTGAAACTACTTGTGCCAAAATATTTATATATTTCAATTTTTTAAAAAATGAGAACTAAGAACAACCTCTACTTACAGAATTTGCTCTAAGCTTACCAGATACCACAACATCCATTCAGAAAATATTTTCTCAGCTAGAAATAATATGTTCCATAGAGAAGAATTGATTGAAGCTGTCAAGAATTTCAAATTTAGGGGTGCCTGGGTGGCTCAGTTGGTTAAGCAACTGCCTTCGGCTCAGGTCATGATCCTGGAGACCCAGGATCGAGCCCCGCATCGGGCTCCCTGCTCAGCAGGAAGCCTGCTTCTCCCTCTTCTCACTCCCCCTGCTTGTGTTCCCTCTCTGGCTGTGTTTCTCTCTGTCAAATAAATAAACAAAATCTTAAAAAAAAATTTTTTTTTCAAATTTAAGAAACATAAAATGCAACTTTTAAAAAATTAATGAACATTTTAATTATTATTTTTTAAAGATTTTATTTATTTATTTGACAGAAACACAGCCAGAGAGGGAACACAAGCAGCGGGAGTGAGAGAGGGAGAAGCAGGCTTCCTGCAGAGCATGGAGCCCAATGTGGGGCTCAATCCTGGGACTCCAGAATCATGACCTGAGCCGAAGGCAGATGCCTAACGACTGAGCCACCCAGGAGCCCCGAACATTTTAACTATTTAAAAAAAATTTTTTGAATGTTCTTCAGAAAGATACCAATGACATAACAGATAACAGCTCAGAAACTGATTAAAGCAGAGAAATGATTCAACGTATGCTGTTTTATATGCTGAGATAATTAAGATGAACACATTTTTGGCTTTGATGTACATGAATATATTTTGTTTTAGAATGAAGTGGTTTTTTTAAAGTTTTTGAATAGAACTATTTTCTCTTGAATAGGTCACTACAAATATGAAAACAATTCATCAGTCAATGAATATATATTTTTAATTTTATCATTTTAGGTATTTAACTTCCCTTTTCACTGTCAAAAGTATTCTAGTTTGCATGCTAGGTCACTGCTATCAAAACTCCTACTCTCTGTCACCCTGAGAAACTTACCAAGCTTTTCAAGCATTAAACCTTCCCCCGAGCTCCACTAGAACAGAAATATACAATTCCAATTCTTACCTAAATAGCCACCAAATACTTAGGTATTTACTGTGTATCAGGGGCCAGATCATAATCTAGTAGTTATGCTGGACTGTTGAACAATTTAGATGTTGCCAACATGAGAAGCTTTTGCAAAGCTAAGAGACTCAGACCATTTCATTAGTATACAAATTTCTACCTCCCCCAGGCCCAGCTCTCCATCATTGTATGTAAGTGACATGCAGCAAATCATCTATAAATCTGAGGAATCAATGATAAAAACACATAGATTACAGGGGCACTTGGGTGGCACAGTTAGATGAGTGGCCAACTCCAGATTTCAGCAGAGATCATGGTCTCAGGGTTGCAAGATCAAGCCCGATGTTGGGCTCTACACTCAGTGGAGAGTCTGTGTAAGATTCTCTCTCCCTCTTCCTCTGCACCCCCCCACATTCTCTCTCTCTCTCTCAAATAAACAAATCTTTTTAAAAAACACACATAGATTATAGAGAAAGGGGACAGTTTGAGGAAGCACTGATATAATAGAACAAAAGAATTAGAGCCATTCACTTAACCAAGATTCATCACATAGCTACTATCTGTTAAGGAAACCTCAGAAAGAAGGGACATCTGGGGACAAGGAAAAAGGATTCAAAAACAGCAAAGACTGTGAAAGAAGTATTGGCACCTGAGGGGAGGGGAGAAGAAAAATGTAGAACTTAACACGAAGAATCTAATTAAAGCAAACTACATTATTTTGCCACACTTAATGAAATAATTGATACAGGCACGCTCTGCTGGGACAGTACGTCTCCATGGAGGACCAGAACCTCTCCTTTCCCAAGAGCCTTGCCCAACAGGGTAGCTGAACCTCTTACAAGGCTCCTCAGGGCTCCTCATAAAAACAGCCATTAAAGCCTCATTTCTGTACATTCTATTGGTTAAAATGAGCCAAGAGCAGCCCACATCAATGCTATAGGGGAAATTAATCCCGGAGACCTAGATACAAAAGATACTGAGTGAAAAGTTTGTGAGGAACCAGATATTCACATGGTATGGAAGTATCACCTCATACATTACTTGCAGGTCAAAGAGGGTACATTGGAGGGGCGCCTGGGTGGCTCAGTTGGTTAAGTGCCTGCCTTCGGCTCAGGTCATGATCCCTGGGTCCTGGGACTAAGCCTCACATCCTGCTCCCTGCTCAGAGGGAAGCTTGTTTCTCCCTCTCCCTCTGCTGCTACCCCTGCTTGTGCTTTCTCACTTGCTCTAATAGATAAATAAAATCTTTAAAAAAAAGAGAGAAAGAGAGGGCAAACTAGAATTACACAATTGGCAGATGCAGCTGCAATCTTCTTAAACAAATGGTCAAACTTAGTATTACTGATAGTGGGATAACCAAACATTCACTATGAGTCTCATGATATAAAATATACAGAATCACTCATGAAGTACTCTTTACCAGAACTGTTTAATCTGAATCTAATCAGGTTTTAAATATGTGGTGGTTAATTTTATATGTCAACTTTGTGTCACAGGATGCCCAGGCATTTGTTTAAACATAATTTCTGGGTGTGTCTTACAAGGATGTTTTCTGGACGGGATCGACACTTGAACCAGTAGACCAAGTAAAGGAGGTTGCCTTCCCCAAAGTGGCTGGGAATCATCCAATCTGCTGAAGGCCTGAATAGAATAAAAGGCTGAGTAAGAAAGAATTCTTTCTGCCTGACTGTCTTTGAGGTGGGACACTGGTGTCCTCTTGCCTTCGGACTTGGACCAGAACTTACACCACAGGCTCTTCTGGTTCCCAGGCTCTCAGACTCAGACTGGACCTTACACCATCCACTCACCTGCATCTTAGACCTTTCGGTCAGGACTAGAACTAATACCATCTTTTGGCTCTCAGTCCTTCATACTTGGACTAGAATTGAAATACTGGCTCTCCCAGGTCTCTAGCTCACCAACTGCAGATCTTGGACTTCTCAAACTCCATCATCATGTGAGCTAATTCCTTATATTAACTCTCTTCATCTATATTTGTATCTCTATTCATATATCTATGGATTCTGTTTTTCTAGAGAACCCAAACTAAGATATGACTTCCAAATTAAAAGAAATAAAGAGAAGAGAAAAAATAAGTTAAATGACATCATGAGGAAATAATCAGATAAATCGTAAAGTTGACGGAATCTACAAGTTAGATAGCCCCTAATCACCAAACTCATGGCAATAAAGGAAATGATGTTATTCCAGATGAAGGGAGACAAATACAACAATTGAATATAATGCATGGTCCTTACTTAGATTCTGGCTTGAACAAACCAGCTACAAAATACATTCTGGGGACAAATGAAGAAGTGTATATAGAGACTTGGTATTAGATAATATCAGGGAATTATTTCAGACTTGGTTATTGTGGCAATGATATGATAGTGTAAGAAAATACCTTTATTCCTTAAAGATACAAACAAGTGTTTGTAAATGAAATGTCATGATGTCTATAATTTTAATTGAAAGTATTTCAGAAAAGAATTGCTAAAGCAAACTGTAAACCATGAACAGCTATTACCTCTAGGTGATTGGTTTCTATTGGTGAAGAGTCCTTCTACTCTTCAGAATGTTTGAAATTTTTAGTAACTAAAGGAAACGGTAAACAAAAGCAAGCTAAAATAAATAACATAATGAATAAGTAAAGCTGTGATAGTATCCAAAACTGCCGGCAGTGATTCTCATCTCCTGGTATCATGCTCCTTCCGCAATGAAGCAGGCAAATACCAACGTGTGACTTCCAACATTTGGTTGGAATAAAAGACATGTGGCTCCTGCCTTACTATTTCGTATCACTCTCTTTGGGAGATGCCAGGTGCCACATCACAGGGACCCTCAGGTAGCCCTAGGCTGAGGTCCACATAACGAAGAACGGAGGACTCTGACCAGCTGCCAACACTAACTTCCCAACCATGGGACGGAGCCCCTTTGAAAGCAGAGCTCCAGCTCAGGGCAAACATTCAGTTAACTGCAGCCTTGGCTGATAACTTCACCCTTGTGAGAGACGCCAAATCAAAACCACACAGCTAAACCACTCCCAAGTTCGATCCCTCCAAACTGTGAGATAATAAATGGTTATTGTTGTAGGTTGCTAAGTTTGGGAGCCATTTATTTCATAGTAATACATAATATACAAAAATAACATTAAAAGGTGCTAACAGCAAACAGTGTCAAGTCTAAAATGGCAGACTAAGAGTTATTTTTTCCCAAACTTTATCTTTTTAAAATTTATTCAAGAGACAACAAGAACGAGAGCGAGAGCGAGAGAGAGGGAGAGAGACAGAGACCATGAGCGGGTGAGAGGCAGAGGGAGAAGGAGCCTCCCCACTGAGCAGGGAGCCCAACACGAGGACTCCAGGATCACAACCTGAGCTGAAGGTAGACGTTTAACAGCTAGGCACCCCTTTTTCCCAAACTTTAAAATGTACATGTTTAACACTCCACTAATAGAAATGTATACATCAAATTATACCGAAACTCGTTTGTACAGGTATCTATACATTTATGATTAGTACATCTCACTGTGTATATATATAGATATATATAATGCCATAACAGTACGAATACATGTTCATGCATTTCCCCTGCCACACACATGCACACACACACACACACACACACACACACACACACACACACAAATTCATATATTGAAACCTAATCCCCCATTGGGACAGCATTTAGAGGTAGGGCCCTTAGGAATTGATGAGTCATGAGAATGAAGCCCTTAGAATGGGATTAGTGTTCCTATTAAAGAGGCCCCAGAGAGATCCCTTGGCCCTTTGCCACCTGGGGTTATAGTGAAAAGCGAGCCATCAACAAGGAAGCCAGTCATCAGAAGCCAGATCTGCTGGCACCTTGAACTTGGACTCTCCAGCCAGCAGAAATAAATTTCTGTTGTTGATAAGCCACCCAGTCTATGGTATTTCTGTTACAGCGGCCTGGACAGACTAAGACATAATTAAGTCAAGTTTATTTTCAAAAACTAGTGAAACTCTAGAAGTTAAATATCATTGTGATGGACGCCCATGTTTTTAAATTCAGCCTAATTCATTTACAAGGCTTGCGTATTTTTCAGCTTTTCAAAACTTGATATCCACCCATTGTTTTTCTAAACTGTCTTCCAAAGAGTTCTGTTAGCACTAAAAATACCACGCACCATAATAAAAATGGTGTCAACCAATGACTGACCTCTCCAGGGAATGAACAGCAGCTTTTCACTGGCATTTTTTCTTTTTTTTTTTTTTACTATTGTTTAAATATGTTCAAATCTGTGAAAAAACCAATACTTTTTACTCTGCTGGCCTTTTTCTTAAACTCTTAAGGGAAGCATTATCAAAAGGTTTTTCAGAAACTAAGTATTTCTCTTTTTTTAATCTTTTTTTTTCTTTTCTTAAAGATTTATTTATTTATTTATTTATTTATTTATTTATTTATTTATTTGACAGAGAGAGAGAGAGAGATATCACAAGTAGGCAGAGAGGCAGGCAGAGAGAGAAGAGGAAGCAGGTTCCCTGCCGAGCAGAGAGCCTGATGCGGGCCTCAATCCCAGGACTCTGAGATCATGACCTGAGCTGAAAGCAGAGGCTTTAACCCACTGAGCTACCCAAGCACCCAGAAACTAAGTATTTCTACCAGGTTCCCAGGATGAGGCATTTCATTAACTATTTCAAAGAACTCTTAACCTGCCTGGTTGGAACACTATAGTTTTCCTCAACAATCCACCTATGAAAGCTGTCTGAGACATGTACTCTTGGCTTGAATCAAGAAGAGAAAGAAGGAGGCAGTTAAAATATCCAATAGCTGCCCACCTATTTCGTTTTTAATTTACTATAGTTCCGAGTGAGTTTACAGTAAAACCTCAACAGTACAGTGGAAACAACCCAAATCCTATCTACTCTAGGGCCTAATGCTGGACTGGCAACAATGGGGATTCACAGGCTCCTGGGGGTGTCCGCTCTGGGTACACAGCACTACCCTGGAAAAAAGGAACTCCACGTTCTAGTTCTGTGATATGCGTCACCATTGGACTTGGAATTGGAGAACCATGGACAACTGTTAATGATGCACCGACCCTATGCCAGGCTCACTAGGTGTCCTCTAGTGTCTTATCCCAGTTTAGCTGATTTGACAATGTAGGTCTTCTCTGATTACTTTAACCATAGGCATCATTCAATCAATCTGAACAGCAGGCATGACAGTGCAAAGGGTATGACAGTGCCAAACAAGACAAGAGACCAGATGCTAGCTCCAACTTTGTCATTATGAGAACTCTAGGCTGGCCAGAGAAGGTTTCAACAAGCCAGCTTGCCCTGGGAGATTAGCAGAAATTAACTACAGGTCAAGAAAAAGGAAGACATTTCAACTACTGAGTATAATCTGAAGGAAGACCAATACAGAAATTGTTACAGCCTGTTTCCCGAACACTAACAATGGCAAAAAGGTGTGTTCGACAGTAAATACATGGTTGCAGGGGTGCCTGGGTGGCTCAGTTGGTTAAGCAACTGCCTTCAGCTCAGGTCATGATCCCGAAGACCCGGGGATGGAGCCCCGCCTCGGGCTCCCTGCTTGGCAGGAAGCCTGCTTCTCCCTCTCTCACTCCCCTTGCTTGTGCTCCCTCTCTGGCTGTGTTTCTCTCTGTCAAATAAATAAACAAAATCTTTAAAAAAAAAAAAAATACATGGTTGCACAGGTAAGGTGGTACCAGGTCACAGAGAATCCTGAAATTCAGACACAAGACACTCCAGACTTGAAATACTGGATCACTATTCATTTATTTGATCAGTTGGCATAAATGGTAGAAGGGAAAAAGGGAAAAACTATAGTCAAATTTCTCCCAGTTCTATATAATGGGCACTTACTTCTTTAAAAACCTGGGAGGGAAACACTAAAGCTTAATTTAAAATGGTTAAAAGAAGGGACGCCTGGGTGGCTCAGTTGGTTAGGCCACTGCCTTCGGCTCAGGTCATGCTCCCGGAGACCCGGGATCGAGTCCCATATCGGGCTCCCTGCTCGGCGGGAGGCCTGCTTCTCCCTCTCTCACTCCCCCTGCTTGTGTTCCCTCTCTGGCTGTGTTTCTCTCTGTCAAATAAATAATAAAATCTTTAAAAAAAAATAAAATAAAATAAAATAAAATGGTTAAAAGAAAATAAATAAATAAATAAATAAAAAATAAAATAAAAAATAAAATGGTTAAAAGAGGAGTGCCTGGCTGTCTCGGTTGGAAGTGCATGCAACTCTTGATCTCACTATCTTGAGTTCGAGCCCCACGTTAGGTGTAGAGATTACTTAAATAAATAAAACTCTAAAATAAATAAATAGTTAAAAGAAAATGGTAAATGGGGGTAAAAAACAGGGCCCAATGGGTAGGCTCTTTTGCCTTTGATATCAAATTATAAGGTCAAATGAAGACATAAATAAAATGGGAATATCCTGAAGGGATATTCTGAACAAGTATAACTTAAAAACCTTACATGCATTTTCTAAGGTAGGGGTGGTGGCTGAGAAGGCAAGAGCAGCATTCTAAGCAAGACACTGAGGGGAAATACCTCAAATTCAGTTCAGGAATAATTAAAAAAAAAAAAAGGTTTTTTTGGTTTTTTTTGTTTTTACATAGAGACAGAAACAAAGGCTGAAAGACAGGTTGGGAACATATCATGAATGGTGAAGACTGGAAGATTAACACTAGACTGAATCTAACACAATAGACAAATGGAAGACATTGAAAGTTTTAAACCTAGAAAGTATAATACTAGTGCCCCAGTATTCTAAAGATAATTCAAAAGTTCAAGCCATCTAAATACTTAGGTAGAAGCAATAGCTAATCTAAGTTTCAGTGTCTACTTAAAACTACTCTAGTTGGCCAGATTATAATTACAAAACAAAAAAACTCATGATATCTGGAAGGCAAAGTCAACAAAGAACTCAATACAGATTAACAAGAATATGTATGACTCATCTAAATATTCAACTTTTCATGAGAAGTCAAACTTCACATACCCAGTGTGGTTAAGTTTAAATCCTAACTCCTAAACAAAAATTTACTTTAGGTCCTCAATGCTTTTATATACATATCTGAGAAAGGTATGGTATTGACTAGTTAACATAATTAACCACCAACAGAGGTATTTCCTTCAATCTCAAATTGCCTGTGGTATTTTATCCCTGGTACTATTTTTCTGATTAAACGGACCAAACTGATACCTTACTTGCTCCCCCTTCCCAAGTAAAACTGATACATCTATTCAAATAAATTTATGAGCCCTCTGCCTAAAATACCATTCTGTCCATTCTCACCTAGCTAGCTCCCTCTACCCACCTATGGGTATCCATTTAAACGTTCTCTATGAATCCTTCCTTGATGTCCCATATACATTAGGTGTCCCTGTTAATGTGCTCCCTCAAAACCCTGTATTGCTTCTGCTGTCAAGACTACCATGGGGGCGGGGGAGACTACCATAGAGAAAAATAAAAGGAATAAATGAAAGTCAATATTCTGTGTTATTACCCTCCCCTACTCAACTCTGAACACACCAGCAGTTAGGTTTATGCTCCCCTAAGCAAGACTGGAGGATTCATCTCTACAAAAACTGCCCAGGCCAAGAAAAAAGATTCACAGACACTGAACTTGGAGTCTTTCAATGAAACAGCCCAGCAAGATCACTCTATGGTTTATAAGCCCTATCCATTTCCAGAAAGGTTCAAATGAGCTTCTTACTGCTACAACGCTCAGAGGAAATGTATAAAACAACCCTCACTTCTTTTGTTTTTTTAAAGGCTTAATTTTTTTGAAAAGATTTTATTTATTTATTTGACAGAAAGTGAGGTCGCAGGCAAGCAGAAAGACAGGCAGAGAGAGAGGAGGAAGCAGGCTCCCTGCCGAGCAGAGATCCCAATGTGGGCCTCCATCCCAGGACCCTGAGATATGACCTGAGCTGAAGGCAGATGCTTTAACCCACTGAGCCACCCAGGCGCCCAAACCCTTACTTTTGATACCAACTGCAACCTTGTGGGGGATGGATCCCTAAGACCACCTCAGATTTGATAATTTACAAGAAGGCTTAAAGAACTCACCAAAAGCTAGAAAACTGTTATCCTCATGGTGATGGCTTATCTCAACAAAGGATATGGAGTGGATTCAGCTAAGAGTAGAGACATATAAGGCAAAGTCCAGGAGAGTTCCAAATGCAGAGCTTCCAGCTGTCCTCCCTCGGTGGAGCGATGGACAGCATTAACACCTCCCGGTAGCGACGTGTGAGAATACGAAGAGCACTGCCAACCAAGAAAGCTCACCTGAGCCTCGGTGTCCTGAGTTTTTATTGGGGGTTGACCACAGAATGTGGTCTCCAGTCCCTTGGGGTAAGAACTGATACTACTTGACCCAAAGCATTCAACACGAACCACATTGTTAGACTATCTGTCATGGCCCAAAGCCCCCAAATAAACAAAGACACTCTACATGGCAGGACATTTCAGGAGCTTAAGATTACCTCCCACAGGCTAAGGACAAAGAGACATATCTTTGGACATGACTAAATTCTGTACCACACAAATGCCTCATTCTTAAATATAAATGGACAAAAAAGGATTACCTAATACATGAGGAAAGCTTCTAATGAGAAAGATGCAGAATTAAAACAACTGGAAGGGAGTAGAGGAGAGAGTAGAGGGTACTTAGAAGAAATAAAACATTGTAGGAAGCAGAAGAAAACTTGAAAGTGACTATAAGTGACATCCTTATCCACAAAACAAGAAAAAAAAAGCTAAGAAAAAGAAACATTTGGGGCACCTGGGGGCCTAGTCAGTTAAGCATCTGCCTTTGGCTCAAGTCCTGATCCTGGATTCTGGGATAAGGCTCCCTGTGCAGAAGGAGTCTGCTTCTCCCTCTCCTTCTGCTCCTCTCCCCTACTTGTGCTCTCTCCCCTCCTCTCTACAATAAATAAAACATTTCTCCAAAGAGCACACACAGATGACCAACAGATACACAAAAAGATGTTCAGCATCACTCATCATAGGGGAAAATGCAAATCAAAACCAGAATGAGATACCATCTCACATCTGTCAGAATGACTAAAATCAAAAACAAAAGAAATAATATGTGTTGGCGAGGATGTGGAGATAGAGGAACTTTGTGTGCTGTGGTGGGAATGCAAACTGGTGCAGCCACTTGGAAAACAGTATGGAGATTCCTCAAAAAAAGTAAAAATGGAATTACTATATGATCCAGTAATTCTTCTCCTGGGTACTTACCCAAAGAATGCAGAAACTCTAAACTGAAGAGATATATATACACCCCTATGTTTACTACAGCATTATTTACAATAGCCAAATTATGGAAGCAGCCCAAGTGTCCATCAATAGATAAATGGATAAAGATGATGTGGTATATATATATAATGGAACATTAGTCAACCGCAAAAAAGAATGAAATATTGCCATTTTCAACAACATGGATGGAGTTAGAAAATATAATCTATGGTCAATAAATACATATATATTTATAAATACACATACATTACACACATATATATACGATTGGATAAAAATAAAATATTTTAAAAAGGAGGAGAGGGGAAGCATTTTATAATTAGGACAATTCCAGCAGGCTTTAGGTTGGACAACAAAAGGGGATGGAGAATACTGTTCACATTTCTCTTGTTCTCTGAAGGGATCTTCTCAAAGGATTAGCTGACCAAAAAACTCAGGAGTGAGAGTTTGAGCCCAAGATTAAAACTAAAGAGCCAACCTCTCCTCAGTGTTCACAAACTACTGGATATCTATAAATTCCTTTATCACTCTAATAATTCCCCTAAGAGATTTGCTGACAGGGACACACATCCAACATTAAGGGTCACTGATTATCTCCCAATAATTCTCTATGTTCCATTCTGCTACTTCATTTTCTCTCTATTTCAGTAATATCATTAGAAACCATTATATGCCTAAATGAGGCAGCTTTTCCTTTCTTACCAACTATGAGGATTTACATTCGAGACTTAACATATGGATTTACACTGTGAGTAAACTATCACTGTGTTCCAGATGCTTTGCTTTATAAAGCTAAGAGAAAGCATCTCAGAAGCAAGAAGGCAAAAAGCTCTTTACAGTTTCTTTTTTTTTTTTTAAGATTTTATTTATTTATTCAAGAGACAGCATGGGAGCAGGGGCAGAGGGAGAGGGAGACGCAGACTCCTCACTGACAAGGGACCCTGATTCAGGGCTTGATCCAGGACCCTGGGATCATCATGACCTGAGCCAAAGGCAGACACTTAACCGACAAAGCCACCCGCATGCCCCTTTACAGTTTCTTTTACTGTCTAACTGGCCTTCCTTCATGAAATGAACTCACACTGTCCACCTAAATCAGGAAATAGTTATTCAGCTTCTATCTATGCCTGTGACTTTGCCAGGGAAAGCAAGTTAGGGATCTACATGGATTTCATACATGCTTGTCAAATTCGAAACACACACACACACACACACACACACACACACACACACACACACTTACATACCAAACACTGCTGTAAATTAATCCTTAAACTGACAAAACCTTTCGAAAATGTCACCTAAAAATTACTTCTTCCATGCTTTGGGTCAAATTAACATCTTAAATAAAATTGATAATAGACAAAATTTTCCACATCACAAGACATTTCATTGCCAAGATCTTGGTGTTACTCCTTTACACTCCCATGAAGATACACCATGTCTGGATTTCCAAATACACAGTCTTTCAATTTAACATACTCTGGGAAAACTTCTGATGAAAATTTCCCCAAGCCCCTAAATGTGCCTAGTGTTCAGAAAGAATCATTAGACCTCAGAGAAATTCACCAAGAAGCTAGACAACTGTGGCCCCCTGTTGGGTAAAGATCCAATTCTCAGTCCTTTGAGAAGGTTTGATCAATTATTCCAGAAGCTAAAAGCTGCCAAGAAAATCTATTTAACTCTTTCCTCTCAATGAGAGAGTTCATGACATTCTTTCTTAAATTAAAATTTAAAAATGTCTAAAGATGCCCTCTTACTTAATAACTTCATATCATAAGACAACAGAAAAGATTATTCATAAAGCTACTACCTGTGCTGGATGCTGTGCTAGACATACAAGTTAGAGTCTGCGAGGATATTTATGTGCTATAATGAACCTGCACACAGTTCACCCTGTCAAAATATCAGAAACATAATTTAAATACTACAGAATAGAACTAACAGTAATAAAACCTATTTCATTGAAATTTAACTAAGTATATTAAGCGCTAGAAAATAAAGAACCATGTTAATGAAACCTAGAATTTATATAAAACCTATTCTTATTTTTCCTGAAACCAATTGCCCCATTTCCACTGCCTGGTACTCAATGTCCTTCTGCTCCCACCATACACTATCCCACCTAAATCTCATATTATTGGTCATTTGCACTTTATTCATGATTTTAAGGTAATAGATGACCTTTCCCAGGAATATTTACTTTTAAGTTTTACCTCTATGGTAAGATAGAGTAAACTATGAATCACAAGTTGTATAAAAGATGTTAAATTATTTCCAGAAGTTTGTGAATTTATCTTATTCCTGATATTTAACCTTTCAGGCAAATAACTAAAATTTGTATATTTGGGGCACCTGGGTGGTTCAGTCATCTTCTGAGTGACTGCCTTCTGCTCAGGTTATGATCTTGGAGTTCTAGGATCAAGTCCCATGGTCAGGCTCCCTGCTCAACGGGGAGTCTGCTTCTCCCTCTGACCCTCCCCCTTCTCATGTTCTCTCTCTCTCTCTCTCTCTCACCTCTCTCTCTCAAATAAAATCTTTAAAAAATAAAATAAAATTTGTATATCTGAATTTTTAACTCATATCTAAAAAAAATTGCTATTTTCAGTTGAATGGCATAGAAGTACTTATCTGTGATTATTTAGCTAAAATGGTCATAGTCATAGAGTGGCACCAAGGAGACAGACTTAATGAACACCTACTCCATAGTCTGGGTATTGATAAGTTTCCACAGATTCTGATGGCAGAAAAAAATCAGAAAAATAAAAGAATATGCGATGAACCAATTCTCATCTGGGCAAAAAAAAAAAAAAATTCCAGTGATACCTACCTTTCATCACATTTCAATATGAAGGAAAGCAAATCACTATAAAGGTAGCGGGTACATATCTAGTTTCAACCCTTCCTCATGACCCCATGTTATAGTCTAGTCAACAAATACCCTTGTTCACAATCAGTTATTCATTAGCTTTAAAGTGAGAACTTTCCAACATCCCTGCTCCATCTGTGTAGAGGGAAGGGTAAATAATTCTCATGGTGGCTTACTACACTCCAGACACCATGCCAGTTGTTCTACTTGTAATATCTCATTTAATCTTCACAGTTATCCTA
The DNA here is from genome assembly GCA_004023965.1 of Spilogale gracilis. NCBI lineage: Eukaryota > Metazoa > Chordata > Mammalia > Carnivora > Mephitidae > Spilogale > Spilogale gracilis. Next base: position 27,712 of record PITA01013780.1, on the reverse strand, counting down.
TGACCCAGCTTTTATCCCCCACCCTTTTTTAAGTGTACAAGTCAAAAATCACAGATGGATGAATCAAGATCTGAATCCCAGGCAGTCTGACTTCAAAGTCCAACTTCCTTTTGCCCCAAAAAGCTCTATGTAATTAAATGGTAACCATCTCAAGCACAGATTTGTTTATAGAAAATTTTAATCTGGGTCTTCCAGAACTACAGAACCAAATTCTCAAACTTGAACAAAGAGATCACCCTTTGAACTAAATGGGGGGAACAGCCAAAGTGAAATGAGGGAACAGCCAAGGTGAAATAAGTTTTGAAAGAAAAAGAAAAATTTTAAAAAGAGAAACATTTCCGGTAGAGCTACCATATGTATTACTCAAGCCTTCAATCACCTCCCCCGTACCCTTATTTGCAGAAAATATCAAATGCTTTCCAGATCCCTACTTACCACCATCTCACGCTTTCTGGTAATGCTTTTATCTGTGTTCAAAAATATATTTAAATACACGCAGAAGGAGCTTGGCATGTAGGTGTACCCCTTAAGCAGCAGGCATCTAACATGTGCTAAAATACCCTGCCTGTAAGCAGACAGGGCTCGAGTTGATATTGTCTTCCAAAACAAACAAACAAACCCCCGCTACATTATGGAGCACAGTGATTGCCAACACTGCCTGGGAGTATCTGTTCCAAGCTGAATCTGAGTGGTATTCACCACCTGCTGGGTGCTGATTCCAAATACCACTTCCCCCAGCACCTGTCTCCTTCTGCAATCTCAGCAAGCTCTTTCATGGCACAGGTTTTGACAAGGTGGCTGATTTTCCTGGTGCTTTCAGATGCTCTGTGACAAGTCATCAGAAACCTTAAAGCCCCACCACCCCTCCTTTTACGAAGTCATTACATGTGCCAACTCCGAAGTTAGTCTGAGTGAGCTCTATAACAACGTGGCTGTTCATCTGGAAGCATTCCCCCTAGCGGAGCACCCCAGGAAACCTGGGCTTCCCGCAGCCTGCCCCTCGGGGCCTGGGGAGCCCAAAGCAGCTGTGGAAGTCATGTGACTGTGTCAGCTCTCTAGGGAAGCTGGGTCTTGTCCAATTTTTACAGAGAAGGCTACTCCTGTCTTCCGGCAGAATTTAACAGCCACAGATTGAGAAGGCTGAGAGACTTGACTGAAGGTAGACTCGACAAAACACAGAGCGGTCAGAAGAGAAAATGGTGGGATTTCAGGTATAGCAAGAAGGCGCCCCATCACCCAATATTCCCTATGAGTAAATATTTCAAATTATACAATTAAAGTATCATTCCTTGGTACTTATTAAAGCTAGCTCTCCCAGGAAGAAGTAGCTCTTGATGACATCAATCTCTCAAACATGAGTGGGAAGGATATTTTCTGTTCTTCCAGACAATGTTTAAACAAGGGGAGGGGTAACCTGAAAGTAAGTACCTCAGAGGTGTGGAAAGTGTGCAACAGGAGGCTGGTACATCCAGAGGAGTACCCCCAATACCAGCTGACTCTCAGTTACTCAGGGATTAATGATCCAAACATAGGCTCCTGACCTTTTCCAGTTCTCACTGCTTGCCTATGACATGTCCAGCACACAGTCCAAAATGCAAATGTATAGAGTTGAAACTTAAAGTAATCATTTTTGTTTTAAAATACCCCTAGGAGGAAGAATGAACAGTTGGTTAAGCAACTGCCTTCGGCTCAGGTCATGATCCCGGAGACCCGGGATCGAGTCCCGCATTGGGCTCCCTGCTCGGCGGGAAGCCTGCTTCTCCCTCTCTCATTCCCCCTGCTTGTGTTCCATCTCTGGCTGTGTTTCTCTCTGTCAAATAAATAAAATCTTTAAAAAAAATTATTAATTAAAGTAACATTCAGGAATTATCTACAGATATCCTATCTCCTTTCATTTCAGGTGTCGATTCAAGACAGGTCATGAGCAAGTGATCATATATGGAATTTGAGATGATATCAATAACAAAAAATATAAGCAAAAAAAATTTTTTTAATAATGCTATTCAAAAGGAGTGTAGTTTTCAGGGTAGGAGAAGTCTCTCCAGTGACACAGACCAGGGCTGTGTTCCAAGTCAACACTCTCTTGCTAAATGTACGACCACAAGATGCTTTATCTCTCAAAATTCAGCCCTGTGATTTGTAAAATCAGGATGAAACCTGACTACATAAAACTGTTGGGAAGAGTAAAGTATAGGCTACTCCATATACTTAGCATAATGCCCTGCATTTTGTTAAGTATTCGAAAATACTAACTTTAGTCATAATATTTATGTTATCATCTTCATAAAGGCAAGATCATCTCCTTTTCAAAATCTTTTTAAGGAAAGCAACTTTAATTCTGTTAGCATGGTAACAATCAAGGAGTTCTGTAACAAGAGATTGTTTTTCTAGAGATCCATATCAAAGGAGTAGGGACAAAACGGGATGATGTCATTTTGAGTTTAAGTTACTATAGCAAAAAAGGAAGGCTAGTAAAGCAAGTGTGGCAAAATTGATTTCTATTGTAACTGGGGGACATGTATATGAGTTCATTACATTAATCTCTCCACTTCTGTGAATGTTCGAAAATCTTCATCATTAAAAGGTTAAAAACAATCAATTGGTCCATCAATATAAATTTATTAAGAATCCTCCAGGAGCCCAATATAGAACTGGTGACATGAGATAACAGTTAACCATTGCTTAAAAAGAAAAACCAGGCAGGCATAAAATTTACCTGTCTGGCATGTTGTCAGGAATCAAAGAATAAGGAAAGGAAAGGGCTTTGATCTGTGAATAGGGATTTCACGGCATCCAAAGATGGTGTTTATGCACAAGACTCTCGTCAGGAGAGCCCAGGAGCATTTCTCGGACAGGATTCCTCATCTGGACCAGAGAATAAAAAAATGACTTGAATGACTACTTTCTCATTCCTCCCAATGGAGAACTAGCACCAGAGAGAAGTTAACTCCTGATATATAATGGATGCCTTAGGGCGGTAAGGCTCAATTCTCATTCAGAACCCCAACTGCAGAAGGCTGCTAGAACTTCTATGCAGAACCTGCTTGCTCTTAGTTTATTTATTCACATTTCTAGTAATCTTCATTCCCATGTTCTTGTCTCAAGCATATTAGAAACAGCAAACAAATCAGAAGGTAGGAATCTCTAGAGAAGAGTGATCACAGGAGAGAAATTTAAAAGTTTATTAAAAATGCACTCAGTGAACCAAAAAAGCAGAGCAGCCTAGCCACCTAATTAGAGGGAAGTAGCTCTAAAAGCCTCATGAGTCCATTTATGCCTTTTATATTAGAAGTTAGTATTTACTGAGTACTTGCAATATTGAGAACTCACAAGGAGTTACAAGCTTGTAACAATGATCCTCCAAGTCCCCAAAAACTCATAAATAATTCTTCGCAGTGTACTCTCCCTCAGACAGGAACTAAACCTTCAGAGTTCTACTGTTCCATGAGATGATTGATACTGGGGAATTTTTATTTCCTTTTTTATATTTAAGAATTTTCAAAAACTTGCATAATGACTGTGTATTACCTTTGTAAGTAGACCAAAACATCTTTTAAAGATACTTAATTTTACGGAAATTTCATCCCAGGTGATGTAAGTTTTAAACATTTTAAATCACTCCACAGTGATCCATTCTCCAAAGTTCACAGATAGGTATGCATCTTACATAGATAGTTACTGTCCTTGGTGTTAAGGAAAATGTGATCAAAATGGTGAGAAGAAAACTTGTAGAGAAAAAAAAATCAGAATCCTTAAGTGTTAACTAACAGACATCTACCAGACAAGAGGAGTAAGTTTTTAAAAGGGGGAGGGGGATCAGGCTTGACCTCAAAGGGCAGAGGCCGGTAGAGGTAACAGGAGCAGGCCAAATGACCCTGGATCTTTAAAGAAAGCAGAGAAGTGTTGGAATTTGCATCCCAGGCAATAAAAAGCCAATGTAAGTTCCTAGAAAAGACGACAGTTCTTCATTCATTCCATTTAATAAATGCTGATAAAAACAAATAACTTACATCATGAAAAGTACTGTTCGAAGGGCAAGGAGGGATACAGAAACCCAACAAACACAGATCTTACCCTCAAGCAATTTATTAATAAAATATCATTATGGGCACCTGGGTGGCTCAGTGGGTTGGGCCTCTGCCTTCGGCTCGGGTCGTGATCTCAGGGTCCTGGGATCAGACCCGCGTGGGGCTCTCTGCTCCCGGGGAGCCTGCTTCCTCCTCTCTCTGCCTGCCTCTCTGCCTATTTGTGATCTCTCTCTCTGTCAAATAAATAAATAAGGGGCGCCTGAGTGGCTCACTTGGTTAAGCAACTGCCTTCAGCTCAGGTCATGACCCTGGAGACCTGGGATCGAGTCCCACATCAGGCTCCCCACCTGGCGGGAAGCCTGCTTTTCCCTATCTCACTCCCCCTGCTTGTGTTCCCTCTCTGGCTGTGTTTCTCTCTGTCAAATTAAAAAAAAAAAAATTCTTTAAAAATTAATTAATTAATTAATTAATTCTTTGGAAAAAAAATAAATATAATATCATTACAACATATAAACACAAGATGGAAACCAGTAGGCATAGAAGAGAAGGCAGAGGACCTCAGCAGATGAGTGATGAACAGTTCAGAAGAGGAAACAAAGAGTCTTCACAGAGAAGATAAAATAATACAAACAGTATTTTAGAGGCACCTGGATGGTTCAGTCGTTAAGCATCTGCCTTTGGCTCAGGTCATGATCCCAGGGTCCTGGAATCGAGCCCCACATAGGGTTCCCTGCTCAGCGGGAAGCCTGCTTCTCCCTCTCCCTCTCCCCCTGCTTGTGTTCCCTCTCTCCCTGTCTCTCTCTGTGCCAAATAAATAAATAAAATCTCTAAAAACTAACAAGCAAACAGTATTTTTGGAAGATTACTGGAATAATGGCTACCATCTATTAGTCATTCATCAAGTTAAGAGTGATCCAACAGTATTTCTCATTGAATACTGACAGTAACTCTTCCACGCAGGCATTAGCTCTATTTTACAGTTGAGGAAACTGACACTCAGAGATGAAATCACCTGTCCAAAGTCACTAAGGGTATGTCAAGGCTAAGATTCAAGCACTCTATGATTCCAAACCCAACTAACTTCTAGCATGCTGTACATACAATCAGTAGAGTCAGAAACACATTTACTTAATTTCAACTATTCAGCATACAATCTTAACAGAATTTAACAGACTTTTCTATTTCCAGCCTTGTGAGAATTCCTCCCTAGCTAAACTCATTCACTACTTTCTGACAGCACTATTTTGCTGTCTCCACTAACACAAGTATTTCCTTTGACTAAAGACCATGGTCATGTTAATCTGATTAAGTAGAGGTATATACTTCTCATGAAATTGAAGTACATCTTAAAGAAACCAAATAATCAAAATAGCAAATCTGAGAAGCTAAATATAATTTGTTCTGTGTGAACAAACAACAAGCAAAAGTTTAGCTGAATATACATTTTCCTTGGGCAGATAAGACAGACCAGAGGTGGAGAAATCAGCAACGAGGACACCATTGTGATTTAGGTGTGTCATAGAGCAAGCGGAGCATAGGAATAAAAGAGAAGAGAAAGAGGTGAATCCACAAGATATTTTTTATGGAAGATACAGTAAGACTATAATCAATATTCTGCCATGCAGAGGAATAAATACAAAATAAAAGTCTCTGCCTACATAAAGATTTATGAAGTCAAGATGTATACTCATGAAACATCTAGAGAGAAAGAAAATATGTATTCAATCATGTTCAATCATCAGAGAAGGGGGGAGGGGGAATATAAACCAATCACTGGAACTAGAGCCTCAAAAGCCAGGGAGGACTGTGATGGCCAGGGGAAGAATAAACACGCATGAATTCCAAGCACAGGGAACATCACAGACCTAGAATTCCACAAAAGAGTAATTCTAAGTAAAGATCAGAAGACTCAAAAGAAGTTCCGAACTGGAAGGATTCTCAGAGAGGTGTCTGATTTTTTGTTTAATTTTTAAAATAAACTTCATTTTTTAGGGAAGTTTTAGGTTCATAACAAAATTGAGCAGAAGATACAAAGATTACCCATCTCCCTTTGCCTCATACACGCACAGCCCCCTCCCATTATCAGCATCCCCCACTAGAGCAGTCCAGAGGTACAACTGAGGAACCTCTGCTATATAAGCCCCCTGAAGACCCCTGCCCAAGATCACAGGGCAGATGCAGACGTACGAGGAAAATGCTGGAGTCCCAGCCTTACATTCTTCCCAAATAAGCCACCATGCATTCAGTGAGGCATACACGGCTATGTACAGATTCTCATCATTCTTCCCATAGGATACCAAATTTCAGCTTGGTCTGCAAAAGTAACTACTGTCGTGTACAAAACAACTTTATTTCGGGAGTAGAGAGAACTCTGCTTCCCTCTGGGACATTTTCAGCACAGTTAGCGTCGATGCCTACTGCCTAGGCTCTACACGCTCATCACTATGTCCCCCAGTTTCTCTGTATTATGTGGTTACTAAGGGAATATCACAACCAGTCAAACACAGTATGCATCTACAGACTCAAACTGGGTTTTTTTCCTTCCTCAAGCCAGATCCGTGGAGGTGTTTTCATTCACAGAAATCCAGATCAGATCTTTGCCTGTTTGAAGAGATTTCCCACCGTGTTTTAAAATGATTATCTAAAGGTGAATAATCCAACATTGACTAATTCATCATCTGAAACAGGGCAGCTGCACAGGGTGATGACAAGCAAAGCCTGCTGTGTGGTCAGCCGTGAGCTTCTCCACTAATACTGTAGTTTGCTTAAGGGAAGCTTCTCAAGGGCAGGGCCTCCTAACTTCTGCTCTTGGGTCTTTCACAAAGACATGGAAAGTACACAGTATATATACGGTTGGCTCGCTCTCTCTCTCTCTATATATATATAGAGAGAGAGAGAGAATAAAAGAATTTGAATTATAATAATGATTGTACCCTGAAGAGTCAAAAGTTGGAAAAAAAAAAAAGGAAAATAGGGGTACCTGGGTAGCTCAGTCGGTTAGGCATCCAACTCTTGATCTCAGCTCAGGTCTTGATCTTAGGATCCTGAGCTCAAGCCCATCATGGGGCTGCATGCTGGGCATGGAGGTTACAGGAAAAAAAAAGGAAAATAAACTCTGTTTATCAAGACAGAAGACTAAGATATGCTTCTTGCTTCTTCTTTGGAAAACTATCAGAAGCACTGAAATTTCTCCCTATATACTAAAAAGAAAAAAAAAAAATCTCCCTTGACACATCAAAACATACAGAGCTTGAGTTACTTGTCCAAATACAAATCTAATGAGATTGCCACAACCTACCTTCCCACTGAATTCACAATACAAGCTTAATTAATAGTCTCCAAGGACACATCAGTATTTTTTTTTCCACCAGAAAATTAACTAAATCATTCTTTCTGGCAGATCACCTTGCATCTCCAAATAATGAGAAATATTTAGAGTCTGTCTGCTCCAGTGCCTGAGACCACCGACAAGGTACACTCAGGTAAATTTCCAAAATCACCATGAAGAGCGCTTATATTTCCCATTAGTCACGGGCATTATTTGAACAGAATATGTTCCTTTTCAGACATAACGCACTTTTCAGTTAGATGCACCTATGTACCTGCCTAACTCCCCAATTTTTTCCAAGATGCCTTCACGTTCATTTCTTCACTTCCTGCAATCAAAAAATAAAAGGCTAATTTCTGCTCAAACTTGCTTACAGAAATGTTGTTAACCAAATATAAAAAAATATGATAAAGTATTTAAATGTAAAAGTGACAAGGAGGAATTGTCAAAAATGATATACGATAATTGAAGATATTTTGACCCTCTAATTAATCTGGGTGACTCTACAATTTCCTGAAGGGTTCTAAATATAAAGTGTTCATAGGAACCCTCTGGGGATCTTGCAAAATGCAGATTTCTGGGCTCCTCCCCCTGCAATGGATCATTAAAAATACCATGGAGCTCAGAAATGTTCATTAAAGGATCTCAACACATGAGATAAGGGGTTGGATACCTTGAGTATGCGGAACACCTAGTTTAGTGTCAAATACTAAATCTGAATGAAATTTCATACCCCCACACACACCCACACACACACACTCCTACCTTGTGGCCATGGGAGCAGGAATGGGTCTACTAGGTGTTCAATTGAAAAGCTTATCCAAATCTGGATTATAAAAGTAGTTAATTTGGATATTCTTACCAGACTCAAAAGACCACAATCTTGACATCATTAACCACATTCCAAAAGAACCAAAGTGTCAGTTAAGTGACACTCTTTTAGGAAGTAATTACCAGAAGTTACTCTTATCTCAGACTTTGCTTTAGGGGAGGAAGACCTGACTATACAAAGAGAGTCAGAAGCTGCAGCCAGTGTCTCAACATTTTAAAAATTCCGTATAGTTTGCTGGAGCTGAGATGAAACATTTATTCTTCTCTTGCAACCACTTTGGTTTCCAGGGGACTGACTTACAGCTGAGGCAGGCTGACGAGAGGTACATCCGTTAGACACACACAACACACACCAAAGTTAAGTGAAAAATTTCAAAGTGCCTTTTTATGCCTTTAACTCAAAGACGAACACATTTCAAGGTGACCTAATCCTCAAGTGACAAACAGTGTTTCAAAAGGGCCAGAGCTCTCCACTTAAACAATTTCTAGTGACATGTTTAAATCGCATCCTCAAGGGCTCTATCTGCTGTCCTATTTACTAGTCTTTCTTTCCTGGCAGAGGCATCCCATTTTAAGTGAGTACTTTAAGTTCGTCTTCCTTCCTAACAATTAAAATCTATGGGGCTTAGATGCTTTAAAAAAAATTTTTTTAACTTAGGAGGCACCATGGAGGACTTTCAATTATTTAATTATATGACCAACTCCAATTATTACTTTACAGTTTTTTTTTCTATTTATCAGAACAGTATCAGAATAACAAAAGACAGCCTCATCACTCACACAAACAGTAGGAGACTTATAAGGTAAAAAAGGGTTCATAAAAGGATGCCCAATTTAAAATCTAAAAATGTACATAATCATTATATTGACTGAGTATGTATTTCATACATAGAAGAGGAAGGATTGTTTTCTTTCTTCACTAAAATATTACTCTCAGCCATTATAAGAGAATGAGAAGATTACACTGGGAATCTAAAAATTGGGCTCCTACAATAACAGAACATGCCACACTGCTTTTACTCAATCCTTTTGCAGAAACTACTCCCTGTCAAAAATATCCTTTACAGGGACACCTGGGTAGCTCAGTCATTAAGCGTCTGCATTCGACTCAGGTCATGATCCTGGAGTCCAGGGATCGAGCCCCATATTGGGCTCCCTGCCTTGCAGGAAGACTGCTTCTCCCTCTCTCACTCCCTCTACTTGTGTTCCCTCTCTCACTGTGTTTCTCTCTGTCATACAAACATATAAAATCTTAAAAAAAAAAAAAATAGCCTTTACCAAAAACCTCCCCTGAACCGTCTGTGAATTCCTCCATATCTCTGCAATCTGACTACTTCTCTGTAATGATTTACAGGACTACCTCCCTTAGTTGACTGGGAGCTCCAGGGAGAGCAGAAAATAGGCAATGCTTACTTTGATATCCCAGCCATTACTATAAGCATCCAGAAAGAAGTGCCAGGAACAGAATAGCAGGAACTCCACAAAGTTTGTTTTTTTAAAAACTGTAGAAATTTATAATATACATAATTTTTTTTTTTAATTTATTCTGGTCCACCCCTTCCCTTTCCCTTTCTGACCACTGTTTGGGGAGGACAGTGCGGAGTAGAGGATAAGCAAGGTTTTCATTAGAGAGAGAGATATAGATAGATGATAATTAGAGAAATATAGAAGTGTGTGTGTGTGTGTGTGTGTGTGTGTGTGTGTGTGTGTGTGTGTGTGTGTAGTACATATACTCTCTAGCTCTACCAAGTGGGAGGCTTAGAAATAGACCCTCCATTTACCATGAGCACAGCAACTGCCCAGATCTTGACTTCTAAATACCATTATCCACCAAAAGAAACACTCCTTGGAGAAATGGCTGGCTCTGGTGGTAGAGCACAGAAAGTATAAAATAAGCCTGGATATCAGGGCACCTGGGTGGCTCAGTCGTTAAACATCTGCCTTCGGCTCAGGTCCTGATCCCAGAGTCCTGGGATCGAGTCCCACATCAGGCTCCCACTCCCCCTGCTTGTGTTCCCTCCCTCTGTCTCTCTCTCTCTCTGTCAAATAAATAAAATCTTTAAAATAAATTGTTTAAAGATAACTTTGCAGTGGAAAAACCACTATTACCAAAATCTACACTCTACTTCAAAGTTCTTGCTTTAGCAAGAGGGGCAAAATGTGCTCCCTACATTCTTGGTTCTTATCTAAGCTTCTCAAGGGAAAATAAAAGTTATCATGTAAGAAGGCAGAACAGGTGGTCATCACAATCCAGTTACGGTACAGTTTAAGCACACCTATCTAATTTCTTAGAGAAAAATAAATGAAAAATGACTGCTTATCATATTTGCAATTATTTTAATCGTAGCTCTGGCATGACACCCACCTCCTGAATCAGACCTAGGTCTGCAAAAGCAGGAACTATCCTTGTCCATCTTGTACCCAAGGTAATACTACCCAGTGCACAACTGGTACTCAATAACTACTTCTTGAATGAATAAATTTGCTTCATAAAATACAAAAGCCCATCATGGTTCTTGGTTTGGCAACTAGCCAGAGTTCACCTCCTTTATCTGTGTTTTAAACAAATAAGCTACCCTTTTTGTTTGTCCTGACCTGCACTATAGAAAGGGCCTCCAGGGCACCTGGGTGGCTCAGAGGGTTAAAGCCTCTGCCTTCGGGCTCAGGTCATGATCTCAGGGTCCTGGGATGGAGGCCACATCCCTGGGCTGGGCTCTCTGCTCAGCGGGGAGCCTGCTTCCTCCTCTCTCTCTGCCTGCCTCTCTGCCTACTTGTGATCTCTCTCTGTCAAATAAATAAATAAAATCTTGAAAAAAAAGAAAGAAAGAAAGGAAAAAAGAAAGGAAGAAAGAGCCTCCTCCAGAATAAAATAATCTTCACATTCCTCAGTAAGTATGGCCCCTGATAATTCCAATTAAGGACAGATGCCTAAATCCATCTCTTATAAATGCAACACAAGAAAGCCATAGAATTGTCCCTATTCTTCCAAATTAAAAATCAGTTTTCAATTACTTTTTTCCCTATTGTTTTTCAGAGATCTTTGAAATTTTTCTTTTTGTACACAAGAGCTTACAGATATATAGAGTAGGAAGATCCTTAGAAGTCACCTAATACAACAGCCCCATTTTCCAGATACCTCCAAAGAAAATCACATTTGAATTTCTTCAACACCCTTCATAACCCTCTTGAGACAAAAGTAACAAATTAAAATTTTAATAATATTCAGAAAAGAGGGTGGTGTGCATTCACCAGCAGCTGCCTACACAGAAAGGTCTAGGTGGATGCCCCACTTCTCCCAAGCAAGGAGTAGTATTCTAAAGGCATTCATTTGCTCATTCCACAGACATGTTTGAGGGCATTTGGTGCAGTGGACACTATTCTAGGTGCCTGAGATATATCAATGAACAAAAAGAAATATCACTGCCTATTCTGTGGCTACATTTTAGGCAAAACTTTGGAGGCATCTAAGAAAATAAAGAACATAGGTTCACTTTAACAGAATACCTAAGGCCGGAAGTGTTCCATAACACCATGGAGATCATTAAGCTAGTCGTTCTCAAACTTGGGTGTGCTTCAGAACTACCCAGAGGACTGATCAATACTCTGAAGGCCCAACCCCACCTCATAGCTTCCAATTCATTAAGAGGTCAACAGGGCCTGAGAATCTGCATTTCTAATATGCTCTCATACGATGTCAATGTTGCTAGTCCAGGAAGCTAACTTTGACAACCACTGACCTACTTGGAAACAAATCAAGTAGCTTGGCCAGAACCATAGCCTACTTAATACCAGGCCCAGATTTAGGGTTTTTTTTTTCCCTTCTGACTCCAAATTGATCAAGCTTTTATGAGGCTAGAGCTGTCACTTACTGACTTAAAGCAACACTGACCAAAGAAAAAGGATTTTTAGCTTTATGTTTGAGTTGGAGAAAATCAGAAATGAATGTTTTAAGTATAAAACACCTTAAGCAGACAGCATTGATCACTAAACACGGACACAGAAAATAACATTGAAGTTAGAGGATTTGTTCTTTCTTTCACATATCAAAATACCACGATAACAGAATGTTTTCCTTAAAAGGTCTTGTTTGAGGGTGAGGTTTAGTTTCAAATGAGCCTATTTTTTTTAAAACATCTATTAATTAGAAGTATATATACTAAAATATAAATAAGTGATTGGATTAGTAATAACTTTAGCTTTTTGTGCTAATTGTATTTTCTAACATTTTTACAATAAACATGAATTCTTTTTGTGATAAGGGAATACACGTTAATTTCCTTTGAAAAGAAGTGATGTTTTTTTATTCAAAAAGACTTTTAATTAGAAAATTATAAAAGGCATCAGTTAATATACTGCATAAATTAATACTGAATGATTTTTCCCCCAGTACATAAATAAGTCAAATAATTTATTTTACATTTTAGGCTAAACCTCCGTCTGGATTACTGATTAATACCAGTGAAGGAAAAAATCCTTGAAATGTATCTGATTTTATTTAAACAAAGAGAATAAAACAAAACTATGATCCTTTAAATGCTGCATAATAATCGAATTTACCATTATTCTATACAGCAATTGTTTTTTTGTCTTTACTGTTACTTTTCAACAAATGTAGGGATGTGATGCTAATTCTAAGAAAGAAAGCAAAATATCATGTGTCGATTATGCCAACTAAAAAAAGTAAAAATGGCTTTAATTGTATTTCTTGAAAAAAAAAATAAATGTCTAAGTTTTGGAAAAACAATGGAGTATCTTTGATGTGTACAAAGTTAGAGAACCATATCCCTGAAGATACCAAGGTAAGACCTACACCGAATCCCTGTACGCTATCCACCATCTTTCTGGATCTCTAATCTAGGGAATACCCTTTTTTACCCAAGTCCACATTTCAGGGATACAACTAGAACTTAAAACATAATCTGCTAAAGGGCAATGACTAAAGGCGAATCAATTTGATGAAGAAATCAAGTATATTTATAACACATGGTCACCATTTAACAAAAGTTCCAGAGTGCCTCTTAAAGCGTAGACTATTTCATTAGAACAGTCACTTTCAAAGGAAAAAAAAAAGTGCATGTATGGTTATATAAAATTATAGCTAATTTTCTGAAATTAGGCCTTAAAATGAGAATTCTACACTGTACTATTTATAATTAACTCTTCCTAGGTACCCACAAAGTATCAAACATTTTAAATCCTCTCATTTGATCTCCAAACCGCCCTATGAAATATAACCATTTTACAGATGAAGAAAGTTAAGCACTGAGCGATCAAGTAATTTGCCCAAAGTCACAGAGCTGAAATGAAGATCCAGGATAGATATCCGAGCTGTAATAAACATAAACTGAGATCCTTAACCTTGGACTCGGATTATGGTTCTGCTCATGTTGGAATTACAAATTTTTTACATTTTAGAAAATCAGAACTAATTTTTTCTTGCCAGTCATATTTGATACCAGTAAAATTAAAAATAAGATATTTCAGGGGCGCCTGGGTGGCTCAGTTGGTTAAGCAACTGCCTTCGGCTCAGGTCATGATCCTGGAGACCTGGGATCGAGTCCCACACCGGGCTCCCTGTTCAGCGGGAAGCCTGCTTCTCCCTCTCTCACTCCCCCTGCTGTGTTCCCTCTCTGGCTCTGTTTCTCTCTGTCAAATAAATAAATAAAATCTTTAAAAAAAAAAAAGATATTTCAGGCACTTTCACAAATCTCTGTACTTCTGAAATCATACACAATTTACAGTAAGTTATACAGTACAGCGATCCGACAACTTTTCCACCAGCATGGCCCTTTTAGGGATACACTGTGGTAAACTTATCTACGGAAATCCAGCATTAAATCGCACAGGAGTTCCACTGAGTGGGTAAGGAAGGTTTTCATCTTGTTTGATTTGGGTTGTTTTGATTTGGGAGTTTTGTTTTGGGGGTTTAGGTTGTTTATTTTTGGTTTGGTTTGTTCTTTTCAACTAGGGAGCCAGGTGAACGAATTAAGCTGGAAAATGAGAAGTCGCATTCTTCCCTGTCTTCTGCTCACCACACCAGGCCCGGGTGCCAACGTGCACAAGAGTCCCTAAGTCTCGGTGGACTGGCCTTTGCTCGGGGTGGGGGCGCACCGACCGGGCGCCGCCGCTTGACGCCCAGGTACTGCGCGGACCGCGGCCCCGCGAGCGGCAGACGGGGGAGGGGGGGCGGGGGGCGATGGAGACGGGCGGGGACGACCCGCGGGGCCCTTACCCAGCTCCGTGCCCCGGTTCCGCGCGGACATGGTGCGGGCCACTGCCGCCGTCGCCGGCTCCTGAACGCTCAGTTCCTCCCAGCCTAGCCCTTCCTGCTTCACTCCAGCTCCGGGGCGTCGCCGCGCTCGCCCCGCCCCTCTCCATCTGGGGGCGGGTCCGACCTCGGTCCCGCGGTCCGACCCTGGCCCGCCGCCCCGCGGGGACATCCCGCCGCCCCTCTCCTGCCCTCCTCCCCCAGCTATGGGACTCGAGCACTGGCTCCCGAAATAATGCTACCAAATCCGTTTTAAAATGTCTGAGTTGCCAAATACACTGAATAAAAACGTTTAGACACTGTACTTACAGTGTAAGATTAAATACCGAGAAGGGAGAGGATCCCTCTCAGTTACTGTCCAAGGGCTGAGGTTTGCAGCGCCACACCTGAAGCGCAGCAGTGATCCCTTCGCCCTGTAAGGGCTGCCAGCGAGCAGACGGGCCCAAAGCACAGTGTGACTTCTAAACCAGAGAAGCAGCAGCTCCGTTACCTGGCGCGGAGGAGGGTCCTGGGACTCAGAAGTCTGGTTTTCTCAGCATAGCACTGACAATGAAGTGGGCCACTGGGCACATCAATTACCTTTCTAAACTTCATTTTCCTAATCTCTAAGAAATGACCTTGACAATTTTTTGGAGCTCTAAACTCCGGATCTGTAATACTAACATTTTTTTTTTCAGCCTAACTTTCCTGTACGCAGGTTAAAACTGTCTAGTCACTCAACATAGACTACTCATCTCTACTCACAATCAGAGGCACCTCCACTTTTGGGACAAAGGAAACTCTTGGTGGCTTGTCCATCATGAGCCAGTCACTGTGCTAGGTGTTTTTAGATGTATGAGAACATTTGACTCTCAGGATAATACTGCCAAGTATGCACTGTATTTCTATTGCTACACCTGGAGACACCAAGGTTCTGAATAAAAGGCATCCTGGTATAGTGGAAACTGAGTAGGTTCCAAAAGGTTCAAATCCTTTATATATACAAGCAATCCCACTTAATAAATAGGTGCTTCTAGGAATATTACTACTTGTCTGTAAAATGGGGAGATCAAAATACATATGCCTTGCAAAGCTGTTGAATGTGTGTAAAGCACCCAAGAAACATTACATGTAGTAGATGCTCAACAAATGAAAGCTGTTACTGTTATTGTCAGGTTCACACAACAATTATAGGGCTAAATAGGAAAAGTAATCCCAGTCTTACTCCCCTACACTGAGCTGCCTCTCTGCTTTGTCAAGACATAGCTATTGCTCAATATTTTGAATGTGTCTAGACCCTATTCATTCTTATAATAGCATTTTTCCTTTATTTTTATTTTAATCCTAAAAAAGGGGAAAACAGATTTTGGCAGTCTGGAGCCTTTGCAGCTAGATCATGGCACTCCCAAGTAGAACATCAGCAATTTCACAAAATATCAACATCAGCCAAGGTCACCGTAATTATGATGAATCAATAAAAATAAGACCACATGTAATCCTGTTTAAACACAGAAAAAAACATGAACATGTCCAAACCACAAAAATGACAAAGACAGTTCCTATCCTGGCTAATGTGTCACTTCTTTACCCCTCAGCTTTAACCTAACCCTGTAATTCTTGTATTTTAAATAAGAATTAAGATGCCCTGTCATGGAATTATCACCACTTCCTGCCGGCATCCAATCCAGAATAATGTTCTGCTTCCTTGAATCTTTTCCAAATCATGTAACATGAACCCAAATCCTATGTCATTTCTACCACTCCCTTAATGAGACATGGTGAGTGTTCTTCCTTGTTCCAATAAATCAATAAACCCAAATGTATCCAACTACAGGAGGATTCCTGTGGTCTTCGGCTAGAAAGCAATGACGTCCCTGAAAGATACAAAGGCAATAAACGGAATTTGGTTTTTAGGGGCAGATAAAACTAAGCCATTTCTTATACATTCACATATAAAATAAACTTACTAAGACAAACAAAAGCGGTGAGATCCTAACTTAGTTAAAACACCAGAATCAAGGGTGCCTGGGTGGCTCAGTTGGTTAAGCGACTGCCTTCGGCTCAGGTCATGATCCTGGAGACCCGGGATCGAGCCCCACATCGGGCCTCCTGCTCGTCGGGAAGCCTGCTTCTCCCTCTCTTACTCCCCCTGCTTGAGTTCCCTCTCTGGCTGTGTTTCTCTCTGTCAAATAAATAAAACCTTAAAAAAAAAAAAAAAAAAAAAAAAAACACCAGAATCAGGGAAGCCTGCCTACATTTTAGCAATGTATTTGACAAAAATTTCTCAAGGACTTTTTCTAAAATTGACCTGTTGCTAATACTAATCTGGAATTGATCTCTGTAGTTTATAAATTCAATTGTCAGGATCCAGAAGGATAGTAGGGACAGAATGCAAAAGGTGAGGGGTTTTTTGGCTTCTTATTCTTTTAAATAATCTGTCCAACATGGGATTTGAACTCACAATCCTGAGACGAAGAGCCACATGATCTACCAATTGAGCCAGCCAGGCACCCCATAAAAAAAATTTAATGGAGACGCATTGGCAAGTTTCATTTTGTGAATTTCTCTTTTAAACTTATTGCCTTCTGAAACTTTTGAAGTATCCCTAAGGCAAGGCTTCTCAAAGGAAAATCTGTAGACCACCACTACTACACTGGAATCTCCCAAAAAGTTTTTTCTAAAGCAGATGCTAGGCTTACCACAGCCCTACCATTTTGGAATCTCTAGGATCCTGGAATCCATATTTGTAACAAGTTCCTTCACATGATGTTAATGCAACCTAAATGTAAGGAATCATCAACCTAGGGGCAGAGAAGAGTAAACTATGCATGCCAGTCTGGAGTTATGGCCCAAACTGGTTCTTACATAAGTAAAACCCTTTAAGTATTAAGTATTATTTTTTTAATCCATGCAAATTTCATTATTCCTTAATATAACTTTTAAACTGTCAGATAAATTACTTGTCTTCCCATCCCCATTCCTTCTTCAGTTAAAACTAAAACTCTAAGAATATACCATATTTATCTTGAAGTCTCAAGAAACTACAAGGCCTGGCATGGCCCCTTTGTGTTTTATTCTTTATGCCTAAGGTCTAATGGAGTCATTGTCACATAGTAGTCACAATGTATATTCATTAGATGAAAGATTATGTATAATTCTTATAGTGTTAACAGTTTTATCCAGTCCAATTCCATTTGCTTGTAGTCTCCCATCCTATGATTTCTAAAAGCATGCACAAATTCCTTAGTAAATCCTGACTTGGACTATGGCTTGTAACTAGTTTTTCTAAGACAAAAGAGGGAAAGTATAGAATCAAGAACTAGGCAAAAGTGTGAATGTCAGAACTGGCATATTTCAGAACTGGAAGGACACTTCCTACTTCATGTTGTAGTGAGAGAATAAGAATTATAGTCTTTTATAGAAGCTAAATTTATTCAATTTAAATAACAGTTCTTTATTCTGAGATTGTCTTTCACTACCAACTTTGATTTTTAAAAAAAGTCTTTTATGAAGATTGTGGTGGTAGAAAAAAATGTAACCACATCACTTGTCAAGATTAGAAGCAAACCATTCTATCTTGCCCTGATTTACTCCTTTTTTTCTTCAATCGAATGATCCACAAAATCCCAAAGTTAGGGAATCATTGATAGAATAAATATAATACTAAGTGCTTCCTATGAATTAAGTTCTTACATCAGCTATCAGGGAAATACAAATCAAAACCACACTGAGATACCACCTTACACCAGTCAGAATGGCCAAAATTAACAAGACAGGAAACAAGTGTTGGAGAGGCTGCGGAGAAAGGGGAACCCTCTTACACTGTTGGTGGGAATGCAAGTTGGTGCAGCCGCTTTGGAAAACAATGTGGAGAGTGCTTAAAAAATTAAAAATAGAGCTACCCTATGACCCTGCAATTGCACTACTGGGTATTTACCCCAAAGATACAGATGTAGTGAAAAGAAGGGCCATATGTACCCCAATGTTCATTGCAGCAATGGCCACAATCACCAAACTGTGGAAAGAGCCAAGGTGCCCTTCAACAGATGAATGGATAAACAAGATGTGGTACATATATACAATGGAGTACTCCGCCTCCATCAGAAAGGATGAATATACAACTTTTGTAGCATTGGATTGGAAGAGATTATGCTGAGTGAAATAAGCCAAGCAGAAAAAGCCAAGTGTAACATGGTTTCACTTACTTGTGGTGCATAAGGGGTAATATAGAAGACAGTAGGAGAAGGAAAGGAAATGGGAAGTAGGGTAATTCAGGGAGAGAAACGAAACATAATAGACTTTGGACACAGAAACAAACTGAGGGACTTGGAGGGAGGGAGTGGGGTAATGGGAGAGCCTGGTGGTGGGTACTGAGGGCATGTATTGCATGGAGCACTGGGTGTGGGGCATAAACAATGAATCTTGGAACACTGAAAAAATAAATTTAAAGTAAAAAAAATGTCATTATTTCAAAAAAATCTGTTAGATATTTCCAAAAAAATCTATGTATGAGAACTCTCGTCTCCTTTTACAGAAAGAAACTAAGGCTCAGAGAAATTACTTTAAGTTCTAGAGGATGCGTAAAACCCAGACAATATAACACTATAGACAAGATGAAAGCTGTTCCACTGTCTTGTTGAAGCCAAACTCATATGGAGACCAGCCATGTAACCATTTTCTATATGGAGACCTGGTTCTCCATATAGAAAATGGATAATATCTTACCTTCATTGGGTTATTGGAGATATTCTGATGAAGTTTTAGTCTTTTATTATATAAAGTGACTCAACCTGTAAAGTATTATGTTCATTTGGCTATTATTTAGAGGCTGTGGCCTTGTTTTCACAGGTAAATTTGTTACATGCCTCCTTTGTGTCTTCAGAACTCAGGAACTCGTTGACTGTCAACTGGTCTACGTGGCACTCTACCCACTGGCAACTGTGCATTCTTATAAACAAAGAAGAGCTAAACCTCCTGAGAATGGTCTTGCTCCAGTAATTTTTCCCCCCTTAGGAATCTCCCTAGTATAAGAGCCAAAAGGTACAGTAACTTATATGGCAACCCAATAGGAATCACTTTTGTTTCAAAACATTAATCCTAGTGTAAAACATAGGTAGCTACTAAAGAAATTGTTTTCCCCTAGTGTGCCTTTTTCAGTTCCCATTTTGTTGTTGCTCCTCCTGGAAATTACATCTATGAGCCTCAGCCCTCTGCTCCTAGTCTCAAAGAGGAAAAGGCAGCTCAATTAATAATTCCATGATTTGAACTACAAAAAAAAATGTAACATCTTAAATTATAAACCATGGCACATATTTACCCGTACTATTTTATAGCCATTAAAAAGAATGCAAAAATTCTACAGACCACACTCAATCTTGGTTTCTTGGGCGAAACCTCTGGCCCATAATAAAACTGAGAGGTAATGACACACAAGTGAAATGACTAAAAACTAGGTGGGAATTCAGTTACCATGACCAACTACACAGTAGGACACAGAGAGGAGGCTCCATAGGAAGAATGGAATGGGGGAAAATGGAGATTAGACCATCATACAAGCCCAACTCCCCTAGTTTAAATGGGTCTCAGGTTGCCTTTGGCTATACCCGGGCAAGGGCTTTGAGTGGATTATTACCATATCTGATTCTTCAGAGAACAGGATGATCTGCTGCATGGGGGATAACTGGAAAATTATCTTCCTGGTCTGATAAGATTTGGTGCTAATTTAATTTAGACCCTTGTTTCAACAACTTTTGAGCACTTACTAGCATACCAGCCTCTTTTCTAGGCAAAGGGTAGTATTGTTGAAGATGAGAAATAGGCACGATAATTTCAGACAGTGATAAGAACTATGAATAAAATAAATGCAAAATAATAAGAGACAAGAGAAGGGATACAGGAGGACTTGAGACCCAAATCACAAGAAATGGTTAGCCATCCAAATATTTAGCTAAGAGTGGACACAGTAGCAGACATAGCAAGCCAAGGGAAAAGGCCTTGAGATAGAAATGAAGCCCACCATGGCTATATCAGTATGAGCAAGCAAAGGAAAAATGCAGAGGTCACAGAAGGCTGAAGTCTGATCATAATAAAAAGTGGTATAATGGGAAGCCACTACAGATTTAAATAAGGCAGTCCCCTGGCCTCCACAAAACCTAAAGCAACCACCTTTTCTGGAGATGGCCATGCAGATGGTGGATGGGATGCTGGCAAGGTAGGGACAGTGGGAACAAGAAGGGCAGTCAGCAAGGCATGGCAATAGTATCAAGTGAGAAACAGAGAGAGCCTGGCCTAGGGGGGTAACAATGGAGAAGAGACAAGGTAGACTCAGAAGAGCCCACAGAACTTGTGTATAAACTAGAAATGGGAATGAGAATGGACTCAAGGATTTCTATTTTTTTTTAAGATTTTATTTATTCTAGAGAGAGGGAGAGAGCAAGAGAGAGACAGCATGAGCAAGAGAAGGGCAGAGAGAGAGGATCTCAAGCAGACTCTGTGCTGAGCACAGAGCCTGACTCGGAGCTCAATCACAGGACATGGCGATCAAGACCTGAGCCAAAATCAAGAGTCGGTTGCTTAACCAACTGAACCCCCAGATGCCCCAAGGACTTCTCTTTTAGTTTGAACAGCAACAGACAGTGCTGGTTACTGAAGTAAGTTGAGAGAGAAATCAGTTTGGTTGAAAAGTTTAAGATTTGTGTTAAGTCTGAGATACTTAGGTTAAAGTGCAACACTCAACTATGCCATTAAACTCTGAGACTTAGGGAGACAGACTGAATATAAATTTAGAAGGTATCAGAAAATACTGAATGCCATAATAACAGATGTGGTTTTCCCCCCCTCTTTGGAGCAGAAAAGGAAGAATTGGCAAATATAAGAGCAGTCGGAAAAGTACAAGGAAAACCAGGAGAGTGGTTTCACAGCAATGAAAAAAGTGTATTTCAAAACAAGTCAGGGGTGCCTGGGTGGCTCAGTTGGTTAAGTGTCTACCTTCAGTTCAGGTCAATGATCCCGGAGTCTGGGGATCAAGCCCTGCATCGTGCGCCCTGCTCAGCAGGGAATCTGCCTCTCCCCTTGTCCTGTGCTGGCTCGCTCTCTCAAATAAAATCTTTAAAAACAAACAAGTCAGTAGACAACTACTGAATGCTGCTGAAAGTTTAGTAAAACAAGAACAGAAAAGTTACTAGGTTAGAAACATGAAGAACACTGGAAACTTTGATAAGTACAACTTTAGTAGATATGTGCTTGACTTTTTCGTTAAAGTTAATTCTACTAGAAGACTCTACCATTACATAGTATAATAGGCAGACTAATGGCCTCCAAAAAATGTCCACGTCCCACATGCACATGTAAAAAGATGTCCATGTCCTAATTCCTAGAACCTACAAATAGGACCTTCTATGGTAAAAAAAGTTTGTAGATATCATTAAGAATCTTGAACTGGGGAAATTATCCAGGTAGGTCCAATGTAGTCACACATGTCCTTTTAAATGAAGAACAGTGGCAGAAGAGTCCAAGATTTGAAGATACTAAGCTGCTGGCTTTGAAGACAGAGGAAGGGACCATGAGCCAAGAAGTGTCAGCAGCTTTCAGAAGCAGGAAAATGCAAGAAACGAGATGCTCTCCTGGAGCCCTTCAGAAGGAATGCAACCGTGTCAGTATCTTGATTTTTAGATTGGTGGGACTCATTTTAGATCTCTGACCTCCTGAACTGTAAGACAAATTTGTGCTGTTTTAACCCATAAATTTGTGGTAATCTATTACAGCAGCAATAGAGTATCAATACAGAAAGGATACCAAACTGGTTGTTTCCATGGTCTGCGAGGTGGTCTGTATATATGGTATACATGACTACAAAGAAAACCAACGTTATCTTTAAGGGCCAAATAGTAGAAGTGCCTGAAGTGTCACATTCAGTTAAGCATCCAACTCTTGCTTTCGCCTGAGGTCACAATCTCAAAGACGCCGCGTATCAGAGTCTGCACTCAGTTCAGAGTCTGCTTAAGACCTTCTCTCCCTCTCCCTCTCTAAAATAAATAAATAAATCTTAAAAAAAAAAAAAAAAAAGTTGGGTGCATGGGTGGCTCGGTTATTAAAACATCTGCCTTCAGCTTAGGTCATGATCCTGGAGTCCCTGGATCAAGCCCTGCATCAGGCTCCCTGCTCAGTGGGAAGCCTACTTCTTCTCTCACTTGCCTACTTGTGTTTCCTCTCTAGCTGTGCTTCTGTCAAATAAATAAAATCTTAAAAAAAAAAAGTTAAATAGTAAAATCTCTGAAAGCATGCCCTGTTATTAAAAACAAAAGTAGGAGGGCACCTGGCTGGCTCAGTCAGTGGAGCATGCGACTCTTGATTTCAGGGTTGTAGGTTAGAGTCCCACATTAGCTATGGAGATTACTTACAAAAAAACAAAACAAAACAAAACAAAAACTTAGAAAAAAAATAAGAACAAAAGTAGCTAATAATCAAAACAACTCTATTAATCTGGCAAAAGCTGAAAAAAAAAATGACTTACCTGAGTAAGCGATACCTAAAAATGGGCTGAAAGCTTAAGAACTTGACAGTTTATATCACCACAGAGATATGACAACAACACTGAGTGACAAAAGAAATACAAGGTGTGGTAGGACAGAACTTCATGACCTGAAACTCTCCAAATTACAAACTTCACTCAAAACAACTTTCATAGATTTGAAGCTGTCTGCCACCCAGTGATATGTAGACATGTATGGTCTTTAGACCTAAGTAGACAAAATCCCCTTGAATCATAAATTTCATAAATATCCAGCAATTTCATGATTCCACTGGGCACATATAAATCTCAACTTTAAGGGAAATCAAACTGAGTAGAGTCTAGCAGCCCATGGGACAGTGACAACATTGCCAGAGCAAAGCACAAGACTAGGCATGAAACAAGATGGCACAAATCTACCATCCTATGAGATCGTATGTGGATTGTCAGTGTCATGACATAGGGCCTTCTGAGACTGTCGTTGCTGATAGTGCTTTCTTAGGATTACCACAAATCCCTAGAAACCTACTGTGTGCTTAGTTATTTCTTTTAACAAAAGTTATCAAGGGTCATTCACCAGATGAATAAGGAGACAAAAAGCAATTTGACAGAGATGTTATCAATTAGTCTAAAATGTTTCCATTACTACTAGTTTAATATACTCCTCGTATGTTAAAAAACAAGTACAAGTCTAAACCCAGTTGACCCATTTTATTACAAGGTTGACAAAAAGGTTTTGTGAATGTCATCTGCACTTGAAGGATAAAGTAAAATAAATATTGCAGAGCTAAAATTATCCCACTTTTATAAAATATTTTCTATCTGCGTATGCACATATACACAAAAGTGCCATTAATTCTCACTGAATTTTAACAGATTTGGGGAATGGTGTGATTTTAAGTGATTTTCCTGCTTTCTGCCAATTCTGACTCACCTTATTTTTTCTCTTATAACTTGGCACGTGCCATTTAAATAAGTCATTACTCTGAAATTTTTTTTAAAAAGCAAGTCAAGCATTTCTGTCCAATATAAGAGGAAGGTAAATGCAAACCCAGCAAAAAATATGGAAATTTTAAAAATCGAGTACAAGTAATTGAATTTCAAAATTAGGAAACAACATGTTAGTAAAGATTGTTTAACCATATTGTCTTTTGATATGGTTATGATGTAAAACTTTCTGGCAATTTCCATTTATAAACTCAATCTATAGTTTTCCCAGGAAACAAACATTGTTTTGTTTTAGAGGCATTTTATTTAGACAACTAAAACAATTAGATGTTCAGAAGCAGTGTACAATGAAAGAGAAATCAAACCAATTACTTCAGCAAAAAAAAAAAAAAAAAAAAAGAGCTTTCTGCTTTAAGGGAAAAGTCAGAAAAATAGGCCAATATATTTTTCTTTGCCATAATAACATAAACAGCTACAAGAACTCTAACTGTAGTAAGAGAAACTGGATGTTGGCTTACACATATTCATTAAAAAGACAACAGGCCACCATACCACAAGAGCCTAATTCCACCTGTTCCACCTGTCTTCATCTGATTGATACTCTTGCCTTTTCACGTACAGGTAACACCAAGTTAGTTCCAGCACTGGAGCTAATTCATATTCCCCATTATTTACTGCTCAGGTTTGCCTTAAGCAGAGAGTAATTCTGGGAGGCTGATGCTTTTCTCTGCTTGCTTGTTTTAGTCCATAACTTGTATGTTATCTGTGGCATATGCCCAATGCTCAGGCCTTCACTTCAGGAGTTGAACTATAGATGGAATCTGAATTCTCTGAAGCAATTTCTTCTGTAATGAAAAAATAACAACAACAAAAAACCCACCTTAGTCAACTTAATAAAGAAAACTGTGTAAATTTCTGTGTTAACCACATTTCTGTGTAATGAAGGAATGAAAAGATTTTTTTCAGTGTGCTGGTGAGGGAGGCAAATGAACATGGGCACATACCATTCATGACTAGACTCATGCCACTGAAAATGCAATGAGAAAATAGTTCATATAGTTCACCCATCAAAGTCTTTTACACCACAACTTCCCAGGGTCCCCTCTTCTGGGCTAAGCTTTCCGTGATTCCAACTATTTAATAAGCACTGAACTTAAAGTCATATCTTGAAAGATTTGCCCCCCTCCTTTATTTATTCAAGTTTCAAACAATATTAGATGATTGATGCATCTTACAATCTGTAATTCTAGATCTGCAAAACAGTAGTTGGTACATAGTAAGTGCTTAATAAATATTAAATAACAAATATAACTGTAACATTTTTTTTTTATTTTTGCCACTGTCTCCTTAAGTTAGACTCCAAGTACTAGATGAGTAACTGATCCACACTACCTCTCAACTATTATGCAGTAGATACTGACTTATTTTATGAACCTGTATATAAAATTTATATATATAAACTTCCCATTATTTAAGTATGCTCATATTTAATAAATTTCCTTTGTCAACAGGTAAAACTTACCTAACACTTCAATTTTAAATCCCCTAGGACTCTACAAAAGTTAATTCATTAGTATTTACCTAGCTCCTCTTCTGTTGTCTCTGGAAAACTGATCTTTGGCTTTGCCAGCTCACCACTATCTTCTTCTATGAAAAGAAAAGCAAGCATAATTATGTGAATTACAATATTACCAACAACTTCCAGTATTTAGTAAGTAAGAAAAGTACACCAATACTATCCTAAGCAATGAGCTATGAAACCCAATAGGAACTTCCTCTTTTTTCTAATAACTGTGATTCTAAAATCACAGTATGTCTTTCAAAATTAACTTTTAAGTTCATACCACAACTACTTTGGGATCAATAACTAAGTACTTTTATTAAAAATATGTCTACCTTATTAATAAGAATCAGTAACATCAAAGATTAAATACATTTACTTAGAAATTCTTTATACTGCCCTCTAGCAAACTGTGAAACAGGTCCATGTCATTCACCAAATGATCTAGCATAAAAAATTCAGGAAGAGAAAACATACACATACACACACGCGCGCGTGCGCACAAACAGAAAACACAACAAAAAATTTAACCAAACAAAATAACACAGTAGTCAATTTATAATTATGGGCTTCTCTGCTTAAGCCATATTATACAAGGTAAAATCTACACAAGACAGAAACATAGAAATAACGTTAATGATGAAAAATGGCATAAAATCATGAAGCTTAACTTGATAACTTTGTCTTTTTTTTTTTTTTTTAAGTAAACAATGCCAACATCAGGATTGAACTCACAACCCTGAGATCAAAAGTCATATGCTCCACCAACTGAGCCAGCTAGGCACTCCCTTAACTTGATAACTCTGAATACAAATTCTTACCAGGAAGAACACATTTCCAAAGGCCATATGTTTTTCCTACCACAGTCTGCCATAGTCTCAATGTTCCATCTTCAGACCCACTGGCATAGAGTTCTCCATCAGGACTAAATCTCACACAGTGAATAGGACCAAAGTGTCCTTTGTAGGATTCTGAAAAAGAGAAGGGCTATTAGCTCATTTAATACTTAAATCTTGGTTAAGTATTGATACACTAAGGAAAATACTGTCCGTATTACTGAGAAGACGTGAAATTCTTAAGTGCAATTCAAACAACTAAACTTCATTAAAAATAAAGTGATTCTTATCACAATGTGGTATATAGCATCTACCGTTTCACTGTAAAATTACCCCCTTCCAATTCCAGCACATATTATGGTGTTGCACTATCCCTCTTAAAAAAAAAAAAAAAAAAAAAAAAAAAAAAAAAAAAAAAAAAAAAGGCTTCATGTCCCAAAAGGGTGAAGGGAAGGAAGGAAGTAAATTCTACAGTTCAATCTGTCAGTTCAATCCCAATTTCCACATCCTAAAATCACCGCCTATTTACAAGGGAATCAATTCTTATTATGACCACAGACAGCCACCAGATGGAGCTCTTTTGCACAATCGGCCTCTTGATTTCCTACCAGAGACTATCTGGAGTCTACCAGTCATTGTGTCACACAGAACATGAAGATACAATGCCAATCCTTAAACATTGTAGTCTGGGGAATTTAATGAGAAAAGCAATGCTGATCCTTAAATATTTTAGTCTGGGGAATTTAATGAGAAAATGTACAGATCAGTAGTAGTGTTGTTCTGTTTAAGTCATATCTTTAGTTATTAACTTTCTTCTTCTATTTTCTAATGCCTCATCACCTTTGTAGTTTTCCAAATCTTTACTATTTACTAGACCAATGGTTGCTTCTATTCTGTCTTCAGGTCCATTCAACTCAGGGATCCTCATCTTTCCACACCTCTGTCCAACCAGTGAATATAAAGAGAGTATTATCACAAGAGTATAAATTTTCATGAGAGTAGAAAGAATATGAGAGGTTTGCAATAAAAATAAGCTGGATCCAAGGTACAATATTCAGTAACTGTGACCACAGAGCTCAGGCAAATAATTTACTTCTTTTTCAAAAAGAATAAAAAAACACGGCTAAAATATTCCTAAACTTTGAAAACTGACATTAAATAAATAAAAATAATAAAAAAGGATCTCTCATTTAAAAGTCACATATTCAAACAATAAAGGGTGAACCATAAGCAATTACAATCGATTCTATATGGCCCATTCGCTGAACTTCCACTTCTCCAACCCAAATCCATTAGTTTTTCCCAAAGAAACAAAACTTAGGATTGCCTTTTGTTCTTTGTATATAATTCTAACAAGTTTAATTTCATTGGGTTGTAAAGCAGGACAGCTAGACAAGGTAACAGCTTACAGAAAAAGAAATTTT
>PITA01013779.1:0-56088 GCA_004023965.1 Spilogale gracilis | reverse complement strand
ATGCATTGCTAGTTTTTGATGTAGTGTTCAATGATTCATTAAAAGATTTTATTTTATTTTATTATTTATTTTTTTAAAAAGATTTTATTTATTTATTTGACAGAGAGAAATACAGCCAGAGAGGGAACACAAGCAGGGGGAGTGAGAGAGGGAGAAGCAGGCTTCCCGCCGAGCAGGGAGCCCGATGTGGGGCTCGATCGCGGGTCTCCGGGATCATGACCTGAGCCAAAGGCAGTCGTTTAACCAACTGAGCCACCCAGGCGCCCCAGAAGATTTTATTTTAAGTTATCTGTACTTTCTTAGTGCAGGGCTTGAACCCACAACTCTGAGGTCATGAGTCACACTCTCTACTGACTGAGTTATCTAGGCACCGCTCACTTAGAAAATTATTTATTTATTTTAGAGATTTTATTCATTTTTCAGAGAGAGAGAGAGAGCACAAGCAGGGGGAGTAGCAGGCAGAAGGAGAGGGAGAAGCAGACTCCCCGCTGAACGGGGAGCCCCATGTGGGACTCCATCCTAGGACCCTGTGGTCGTGACCTGACTCAAAGGCGGATGCTTAATCCACTGAGCCACCCAGGTGCCCCTCACTTGGAAAATTTTTAACTTGAAAAATTGCAGTTTAGTGCAGGTCATCACCTTTGGTCCTTCACTCACTTCCTAATCCCTCATTGACTGGTTTCTTTTTTTCGTTTTCTACTGAATTTGGTTGATCAGGCCTCACCTGTGTCTGGTCCAGTGGCTTCCACTACATGGCTCTACAACATTCTGACTTCTTTCTCACTGTTCCCTTTCACGTCTCTTCTGCTTCATCCAAACCGAAACACGTCCTGTTACATGCCTGAGCTTTCTCCATGCCATTCTCTAGAGACAGACGAGTTGAAGAGCAAGAAGGTAGTTAAGAAAAGTTTGGTTGGGCGCCTGGCTGGCTCAGTGAGTTAAGCCTCTGCCTTCGGCTCAGGTTGTGATCTCAGGGTCCTGGGATCGAGGCCTGTATCGGGCTCTCTGCTCTGCAGGGAGCCTGCTCCCTCCTCTCTCTCTGCCTATCTCTCTGCCTACCTGTGATCTCTCTCTGTCAAATAAATAAATAAAATCTTAAAAAAAAAAAGTTTGGTTAACTAGAACAGACCCTAAAATAAAGAGGAATGAGAAGGAGAGATAGACAAAGGTAGCTTTACGGGGCCTCGAGGACAAATATTTGTCACTCCTTGGTTTCTGTTTCTTAACTTCTTAATGTTGTTCCTTTCCCCTTTTCTCCCTTTACCAGGATGGCAAATAGGTGCTAAGTTCTATCACTTACCAGTGGCTGCCCAGCGAACTGTGTAGCAGGGTTCTGAGGCTTTGATTGGATTCACCAGGAGAATGCCAGGCTTGATTGCAGTGTTGGTTGTGAATTTGGGTGTGCCATGTGGTGGCATGAGCCCCGGTTCTTTACCCTCTCATTTATAGGTCATCTCTTTTGGAGATGTTATATAAACCCAGTGCTGTGGCTGCCCCTGCCATGCTCACAGGTGTATGTCCAGTACAGGCCTCATTCCTAAGTTTTGCATTCCTATGTCCAGCTGCCTCAGGGCTCCCATCAGAAATGTCTAACCCACTATGTCCACAATTACTTGCTTCTTCTTTCTCTCTAGACTGTTTCTCCTCCTTGATTCCTTGTCAGTGAGTGGTAGCACTTCTGCTCAGTCACTTAGATAAGACTTCTGGAAGTTTTCTAGAATTCTCCATTCTCCTGCATTGCGACACTCACCAAATCCAGTACATTGTTTTTTTTTCCTGCCTCTGGACACAATTTAGCCTCTTACTGGTTCTTCAAACGCATCTTCCAACTCCTTGTCTTTTGTCCAGTGTTCCATAGTGTAGAGAAATAACACGGTAGATGCCATTTCTTGTATAAAATCCCTTCCTCCTACTGTGCTTACTTTCAGGATAAAGTTTGAACTCTTAGGTTGGCTTAGCGTGCAAAGTCCTTCGTAATCTGCTCCCTGCCTGCCTTTTTCCATTCTGTTCTTTCACTTTCCCACTTGTGCCTCTTGTTCCTGTCATGGCATTATTTTGTAGGTTCCAGAACAGCTGTTTTCATGCCTCCATATATTTATACACAGTTCATGTCTGTCTGGATAATCCTTTGGTTGCTTCTTGATACAGCTCCCATCTCCCCCCCGCAACATTTTATTTAACATTTTTCAAACACAGCAAAAATTGATAGAATTTTGCATTGAACATCTGCGTACCCAACCCTCTATATTCTACCACTAATATCTTACTTGGTTTCTCGTGTATCTCTATGTCCCCTGTTCATCCATCGATCCATATCATTTTTAGAGCATTGCAGGGCAAATTGCAGAAATCCACATACTTTCCTCTAAATACTTAAGCATGTAGTCATTTAAGTATTTGTTTAGTTTTCTTCTTTTTATGTAAAATTTGCATAGAATGAAATATACAAATGTTAGTGTGCATTTGCTAAGTTTTGACTAACCTACATCTGTGTAATCCAAAGAGCTGTCAAGATACAGCACATTACTTACCAGCACCTCGGAAAGTTCTCTTGTGATCCCTCCCAGTTAATGCCTATTCCTACCCCCCTAGAGGTTTATTGTTCCTACTGAGGACTAGTTTTCCTTTTGTAACCCCGATAATTTTTCATCCTTTACCATTCCATTTGAGGGTGTCCTCCTCAAGGAAACCTTCCTCCCTTTCTAGCTTTAAACATTTCTCCTCTGGGTTCCCATGGTCCCACCTTTGGCCTCACTGAACTCAGCATGAGGGAGAAGCTGTTCTAGCACCTCTCATACTTGTCATGTAGGTGGCAGTTTAAGTGTCGGACTCCCGCTAGACTGTACGCTCACTCGTAGCTGGATCAGTGTCTTCTTGCTAAGCAGAAAGCTTGACATGTGACAGGTGAAAGTTTGTGGGACCCGATGAAATTGACAGTGATGGTTAGAGAGTTGGAAGGTTGTGAGGGTTAAATTGATAGACCAGGAATAATTTTGCAGCTGTAACATTTTGAGCTGGTTCATTATTAGTATTTGTTGAATGGTCCCAGTGTGCGTATGTCTCAAGTGCATGGCAAAGTGACTGATGAGTCTTGTGCGTATGCTTTACCAATGATACCGTTTATGTAAGACAGATGAGAACTCAACGTGCATAGTGGATGATGATACCTGTCGTAAGTTTTCTAAGTAAGTAACTGAGAAAGCATTTGTTTATTTTGTTGGTCTTTTAAAACCACTGTTTTTGCTCTTCTTTCCTGCCCACTTTCCTCCCCACCCCTCCCTTAACCCGTCTTAACCTGGCAGTACATTTGGCCTCGTAGATTCAGATGGACCTTGCTATGCAGTGATGGTGTATAACATGGTACAGAGTTGGGGAGTGCTCATTGGGGACTCTGTAGCCATTCCTGAGCCCAACCTTCGGCGACACCAAATTCAGCACAAAGGAAAAGTGAGTGATGGCCAGGATTTTTTCCCAGCTCACAGGCTCTGAAAGTGGGGCCAAGTTTATCTCTTTTAACAAATATGTAGAGTAATGCATTTGTGTTTGTGTGTGGGGGGTATATGTATAACATACATATACATACATGCAATTTTGTTTTTTACTAAAAAGGAAAACCACTGGTAAACAAAAAGAATTTTAAAAATGGACTGGACAGAGAAAGACAAAGTATGATATCACTTCTATGTGGAATCTAAAAAGCTGAACTTATGAGAACAGAGAAGAGTAGTTTCCAGGGGCAAATTGGGGAGAAATTGTTTCAGGGTACAGAGTTGCAGCTGGTAGATAAATGTGTCCTGCAGCCCTAATGCATAGTACAGTGATTACAGACAACAATATGCTAGTATATACTTCAGAGTCGCCAGAGACTACATCTTAATTGTTCCCATGACAAAAAAGCAATGACAATTATATGACATGATGGAGGTGTTAGCTAATGTTATGGTGGTCATCAGATTCCAGTATATAAATATATTAAATAAACATGTTTACACCTTAAACTTATACAATGTTAGATGCCAGTTACCTCAATAAAGTTTTTTTAAAAAAAATGGACCAAAATATTATCACTCAAATATTATTACTGTTAGCAGTTTTGTATGTACCCCTCCAGTCCTTTTTTTAACAAATCTATACATACACATTCATATGTATATTTTTAAAAGGAGTGGAATGGTATATGTAATGTTTGTGAACATTTCCTGTGTTTACATATTCTACAACATTATTTTAAATCAACACGCAGAGGTGGTGATGAAGACAATGATGATAGTTAGCATTTACTGAACACTTAACTGTTAGATGCTGGGTTAAGAGCTTTTTTTGCCTGTACTGGCTCATTTTATAGTCACAGAAATCTTACATGAGTCACTATTTAACCACTTTTCACCATTTAGATTAGGGGGTTGGCAAATGGTGGCCTCTTGGCCAAATCTGGTGCCCTGCCTATTTCGTATGGCCTATGAAACAAGAATAGTGTCTGTATTTTCAAATGAAAACAATTGGAAGAAGAATAATTGGTGATAACTGAAAATTCCAGAAAATTCAAATTTCAGTGTTCACAAGCTAATATTTTTGGAACCCAGCCACGCTCATCTGTTCTTGAATATGTGTGACTGCATTTTGCAGTGTCAGAGTTGAATAGTTCCTTGAAGATACCATAGGACCCACAAAGCCTAAACTGTTACTTGGCCATTTACAGAAAAAACTTGCTGCCCCCAGATCTAGATTATTGTAATTTTTCCCTGTCATCAAGGCACTGTAGTGAAAAAATTTGTATCTGTCCATATCCAGGATTATTTACTTAAATGAATTCTAAGGTAGAATTCTGGCTCTAAAGGGTATGCAGAATTCTAAGACTTCTGCTACATATTGCCAAGTTAATTTTTGGAATGTCATATCAGTTCTTACCAACAGTAGATGTGAGTGTTTCTCTGTAGTTTTCTCTGCTCTGGGGAGAAACCTTTGAAACATATGCTGCTTTTTTTTTTTTTTTTTTTTTTTTTTAAGATTTTATTTATTTGACAGAAACATAGCGAGAGAGGGAACACAAGCAGGGGGAGTGATAGAGGGAGAAGCAGGCTTCCTGCCAAGCAGGAAGCCCAATGTGGGACTCGATCCCCAGTCTCCGGGATCATGACCTGAGCCGAAGGCAGTCGCTTAACCAACTGAGCCACCCAGGCGTCCCAATATATGCTGCTTTTACATGAGAAATACAGTGTCAGTATTGTTTTGCTTTGGTTTCTTGATTATTGGTGAGGTTGAACATTTTATCACATGTTTATTGACCATTTATATTTTTTTTATAAATTGACCTTTTTTTTTTTTTTTTGGTCATTGTCCTTATTCCTGTTAGGATGTTTAAAAAAATTGATTTGATTCACCTCGTTACTTTGACTTAAAAGGGCTGCCTTCACACTTCCATTGGGACAGTATTTTTTGGATAAAGATCTTTTTTTTTAAAAAGATTTTATTTATTTATTTGAGACAGAGAGAGATCACAAATAGGCAGAGAGGCAGGCAGAGAAAGTGGGGGAAGCAGGCATCCTGCTGAGCAGAGAGCCTGATACAGGGCTCGATTCCAGGACCCTGAGGTCATGACCTGAGCCGAAGGCAGAGGCTTAACCACTGAGCCCCCAGGCGCCCCATACAGATCTTTTAAAACATGTTTTATAACTTGAAGTACATTTGAACTGATGAACTGTCTTTTCTATTATTAGAAGAATGTCTGAACTACACATTCTGTTTCTTCCTGCTGATGCAGAAGAAGTAACTTGAATTTATATTTGGCAGATTAATTTCAGACCTTACAAACACATGGACTTAGAGTTTCTCAGAATTTTCACTGGCAGCTCCGTGTATCTGGGTTTTTGTTTTTGTTTTTAAGATTTTATTTTTAAGTAAGCTCTACATCCAGCATGGGGCTCAAACTTACAGCCCTGAGATCAGGAGTCACATGTTCCACTGACTGAGCCTGCCAGGCACCCCTGTGTGTTTCTGGTTTTGTCCAGAAACACTGGGAAGGGCCAATTCTGTGGGAGCTGGTGCCCTTCTGCTAGGCTGTGCCAGAACCTGTCTTTTTTTGGAGAATTGTCCCATTCTTTTTTTTTTTTTTTTTAATATTTTATTTATTTGACAGAGAGAAATACAGCCAGAGAGGGAACACAAGCAGGGGGAGTGAGAGAGGGAGAAGCAGGCTTCCTGCCGAGCAGGGAGCCCGATGTAGGGCTCGATCCCGGATCTCCGGGATCATGACCTGAGCCAAAGGCAGTCGCTTAACCAACTGAGCCACCCGGATGCTTGTCCTATTCTTGTAGTAGTGATATTACTGGCATCCTACCTGCCCCAGATTTTCCTTCCAGTCTTTCCTGAAGATTGGAAACTTGGGGAGAATTACATCCCTTTGCTAGCTCAGCTTTGTTTCTTTAATGTGAGAGGAGGTAAGGGGTGTATGTCCTGAGGGAGATGGAACGGGGAGAAAGTCCCGGGTGGTCTGTCCCTGTGCTGGAGTCGCTTCCGTCTTAGGATCAATACTGAGCCTCTGTGTGCTTGTCTTTTCTAGGACTATTGCTTTTCCAGTGTTCGTGTGGAGACACCCCTCCTGCTGGTGGTGAACGGGAAGCCTCAGGGCTCCAGCAGTCAGGCTGCTGCCACAGTGGCTTCACGGCCCCAGTGCGAATGACCTTACTTGACTTGCATGCTGAAGGAGTCGGGGCCAGAAGAGAAGCTCATGGGCACTCAGCAACTGGACCAGCCTCATCTGCCGGGCTGGGGAGATGTTTGAGATGGTGACTTTCCTTTCCTCTGCCCTGTGAGACACTGTGTGTCTCTTCTTTCATCCTGTTCAGCTCTCTCTGAGGCCACACACTCCCCTGGTGTAATCCCTGCTGCTTTTTTCATTGCTCTTCTATGTTTTAGGCAAAGAGCATGGAATTGGTAGAAGTGTGGGATCTTGCCACGGGACAGTGTTCCCAAGGTTCTTGTTCTTGCCTCCTTCCTGAGCCTCATGTGTATATATCATTTCAGTATTTATTGCTAAGGGAGGGGGTTTAATTTTTTAATGGCTCTTTTTTTTTTGGCGATTTTTATTTTATTTTTAAACTTTAGGTTCTTCCCCATCTTTGGGGCTGGAACAAAATTAAATTTGTTTGGAGAAAAAAATACCATGTGGTTTGGCTCATTCTCTCCAAGCTTGGATTTTGGTTTTAGGATCACTTCAATCATTAGAATAATCTTCCCTGCCATCCCACATCAGCCTTTTTTTTTCTTTATGTAAAATAGTTCATTTGTCACCCAGTTAACAGAATTCTGGCAACAGGCAACCCAGGGCAGGGATGGCAACCCCACAAAGTCTCTGGGAAGTAGTTTCCTACCATTTCATCCTTCTGTCATCCCTAGGGGTAGCCCTCATCATGGTGCAAGATGACAGCAATATTCTAATAGTGTTACTAGGTGGCAAGACCAGAGGGAGCTAGATACTCAGTTCCTTTAGATTATAATGATACATTTTGTAGTAGTTTCTCTTTTTTCCCTAAGATTTATTTGTTTGAGAGGGAGAGAGAATGCACACACGTGTGAGTGGGGGGAGGGAGAGGGGAGAGAATCTCCCAACAGACTCTTCACTGAGTGTGGAGCCTAACTGACTTGGGACTCTGATCTCAGGACCCTGAGATCATGACCTGAGCTGAAACCAAGTGGGACGCTTCACTGACTGAGCCACCCAGATACCGTGGTCCTGTTGAACTCTTGGTCAGTGGCTTGAATATCATTGCTGGCTGATTCATTTTATAAAGAATGTAAAACTCAGAGGACTCCTCAGAGAATGGATGATAAGATAAATGGATGATAAAATTAAAGAAGTTACAAGGGCTGAATCTAAGAAGTTTGAAGTCAGGGACGCCTGGGTGGCTCAGTTGGTTAAGTGGCTGCCTTCAGCCTAGGTCATGATCCCAGGATCTGGGATCGAGTCCTGCATCGGGCTCCCTTTTCAGTGGCGAGCCTGCTTCTCCCTCTCCCTCTGTGTACCACTCTGGCCGCTTATGCTCGCTCGTGCTCTCTCTGTCAAATAAATAATATATATATATATATATATATATATATATTTTTTTTTTTTTTTTTAAGATTTTTTATTTATTTGACAGAGAGAAACACAGCGAGAGAGGGAACACAAGCAGGGGGATTGAGAGAGGGAGAAGCAGGCTTCCCACTGCCAAGCAGAGAGCCCGATGTGGGG
The DNA here is from genome assembly GCA_004023965.1 of Spilogale gracilis. NCBI lineage: Eukaryota > Metazoa > Chordata > Mammalia > Carnivora > Mephitidae > Spilogale > Spilogale gracilis. Next base: position 47,858 of record PITA01013779.1, on the reverse strand, counting down.
CTCGATCCCGGGTCTCCGGGAGCATGACCTGAGCCGAAGGCAGTTGCTTAACCAACTGAACCACCCAGGCGCCCCAATAAATAAAATATTAAAAAAAAAAGTTTGAAGTCATTCTTTTGGTCCCAAAGGCCAACTTCCTAGATGTATCTTTAGCATTGTGAAAACAACTAGGAATTTTAGTAGATAAAGTTGGTATGAGTAATCCATGTGCACAGTTGTAAAAACTGTTTTCCAACCATACCAATGAATCTGTAGAAGCATCAGTGTCTGTCAGCCCACACATGGAGCTTTCTGTGCAGTTCTGGGTGTTGATTTTGAGAGCTACAGTCATGGGAGAGCAATCAGGAACTAGAAGGGATGTAAATGCCTTGAGAAATGGCGGAAAGCAACGGGGAAGGAAGTGGGGGTGGTGCGATGTGTGTGCATTCCAGTCAGTGGGAAGATGAGAGCCTGTCCCTGTTCAGTTGTTTTACCCAAGCCCTGAGTGTGATTTGACATACTTGGTGTAGGGCCAGACAGTAGAAAAATGTGCCTAAATGGGGTGTCTTAATTGGATGGGGGCCCTCACATGTGGGGCGACTGTCAGGTAGAAGCTGGTGGCGCAGGTGATGAAAGAATTGACCTGAGGCAGAAAAAGGAGAGTTTATTGACCAGCGCCTGGAAGCTGAGGGCAGGAGGGGTAGGGAGAGGCGGGCTGCCACTGGGCAGTGGGTAGGGCTGTATTTAAAGGGAGAAGGTGAGGAGGTATGCGACTTGTGAAATTCTCTCATTTTTGGTAACAGTACCTGGTTGTAAGTAGCCCATTGGTCAGTGAGGGCCTATGGAGATTTTGAGGTGGGGTGCCCCATGGGCCAGGGCGTGGCTGTGGGCCTTTCTACCTTCCAATGCTCAAGCCTGTTTGCCTAAAAGCGACTGCTATGGTAGAGGGAAACAACTTAAAAGATTTGTGATGAAGTACACGCTCAGGTGAGTACGCAAACACATACATACAGTTTAAAGAGTAATTAGAATACCTGCGAAAATGTCCACCTGGCTAAAAAACTAGAACATTCCTAGTATCTTAGAAGCCCTTGTGTGCCTCTCCATGAGCTCATTTGTTTTCACAGCTGTATAGTATTTTATTGTATGATTGTGCCACAGTTTAGTCATCCTACTGTTCAAGAATATTTGGGTTTGTTGTTATCAAAGCAACACATTATTAATATTCTGCACATGTCCTGAATGTGTAAGTGTAAGAGTTTCTTTAATAGCAGTAGTTCTCAAAAGACTGGTCCCCAGACCAACAGCATCAGCCCCACCTGGAACTACTTTTTTTTTTTTTTTCAGGGAGTGTTAATGAGAAAGGGGAGGGGGAAAGGGGAGCAGAGGGACAGAGGGAGGGATTGCAATCCATATGTAAATCAATTTAGGAAGAATAGACATCTTTATAACTTTGAATCTTATCCATGATTTTCTTCATTTATTGAAGTCATCTTCAATGTCTTCCAATATAATTATATAGTTTCCAGAAAAGTATAAGTATCTCTCTCTCTCTCCATATATATATATATATATATATATATATATATATATATATATATATATGATTTTATTTATTTGAAGGAGAAAGAGAGCTTGTGGCGGGGAGGGTCAAAGGGAGAGGAAGACGCCCTGCGGACCAGGGATCCTGAAGGAGGACTTGATTCTGGAACTCCAGAATCATGACCTGAGCTGAAGGCAGCCTCAACTAACTGAGCCACCCAGACACCCCTTATATATATTTTATTAAATTTATTCAAAAATAATTCATAGTTTTCAGTGCTATTGTAAATAGTGTCATTTTAAAAATTACATTTGCTATGTTTGGGAATAGAAATACAACTGGCTTTTTTTTTTTTTTAAAGATTTTCTTTATATATTTGAGAGAGGGCGCCCTAGCACACGAGCACAAGCAGGGGGAGCTGCAGAGGGAGAGGGAGAAGCAGGCTTCCCATTGAGGAGGCCTGACAGGGCTCCATTCCAGGGGATCCTGGGATCATGACCTGAGCTGAAGGCAGATGCTAACCTGACTGAGCCACCTAGGCTCCCCCAACTGGCCGTTTTATATATTTTTCGTAGCCGTGACCTTTTTAGAATCTCCCATTCTAGTAATCTGTTGACTCTTTTGGGTTTTCAATATACAAATAATGACTGTTTTGTATCTTCCTTTACAATCCTTTTACATTTTACCTTTTCTTTTCTGTATAGTTATGATCTCCAGTATGCTGAATAGAAGTGATTGAAAGCATCCTTGTCTTGTTCCTGTACTTAAAGGAAATATTTTCAGTATTTGATAAAAAGTGTAAACTCATAAACCAATAAATGTCACTTGTGACCCGTAGATACAAAATCCTTACTAGTATGCGAGCGAATCCAGCAATATATACAAAAATATATATCCTAAGGAAGGTTTGTACCAAGAATGCAAGTTTGGTTTATTAATTGGAAGTTGAGTGTTCTACTTCACTAAATTAGCAGATTAAAGGAGAAAAATTATTTGCCATCTCAATAAATGCAAAAAAAGCATTAGATTAAATATAACACCTTTTCATGTCAAACACTCAAAACAGGTGTGAAATCTAAGAGCACGTATATGTAAAAAGCACATAATAATCTAGTCTGGTTTTGATATGAAAGTTATGCTAGCCTCATACAAGAAGTAAAGAGTGTTTCTTCTACATGTTTATCTGAAAAGTTTATTTTAAATCAGTTTTTTTATTTTAAATCTTTTTCTTGGTAAAACTTGCATTTAAAATCAGTACCTGACTTTTTTTTATTGTCATTGTTTCTAATTTTTAATTAAATTCTAGTTAGTTAGCATATAGTGTGATATTGGTTTCAGGTGTAGAATTTAGTGATTTATCACTTATGTATAGCGCCCAGTGCTCATTACAAGTGCCCTCCTTAATCCCCATCACCCATCTAGCCCATCCCCTGCCCACCTTCTCTCCAGCAGTCATCTGTTTGTTCTCTGTAGTTAAGAGTCCCTTATGGTTTATCTCCCTTTTTTTTTTCTTTCCTGCCCCTATGTTCATCTGTTTTGTTTCTTAAATTCCACATATGAGTGAAATCATATGATAGTTGTCTTTCTCTGACTGACTTATTTCATTTAGCATAATACCCTCTAGTTCCATCCACATTGTTGCAAGTGGCAAGATTTCATTCTTTTTTTGGGGGGGGGCGGAGTAATATTCCAGTGTGTGTTTATCTTTATCCATTCTCCAGTCAATGGACATTTGGGCTCTCTCCATAGTTTGGCAATTGTTGATAGTGCTGCAATAAACATTAGGGTAAAGATTTACCTTTGGGTAAATACCTAGTAGTGCAATTGCTGGATTGTAGGGTAGCTCTATTTTTAACTTTCTGAGGAACCTCCATACTGCTTTCCAGAGTGGCTGCACCAGGTTGCATTCCCACCAATACTGCAAAAAGGTTCCCCTTTCTCTGCATCCTCAGCAACATCTGTTGCTTCCTAAGTTGTTAATTTTAGCCATTCTGACAGGTGTGAGGAGGTATCTCGCTGTCTTTTTGATTTGTATTTCCCTGATGATGAGTTATGTTGAACATCTTTCATGTGTCTGTTAGCCATCTTGATGTCTTCTTTGGAAAAATGTCTATTCGTGTCTATTTATGTCTTCTATCACCTTGCATTTTTTAATGGAAAGATTACTGATTTAAATTCTTTAATGTTTTGGTTTTGATTTGGTTTTGATATTCATCATTTCTGATGGAGGTGTAGTATTCCATTGTATATATGTACCACATTTTTTTTTTTAAGATTTTTATTTATTTGACAGAGAGAAACACAGCCAGAGAGGGAACAGAAAGCAGGGGGGGGTGAGAGAGGGAGAAGCAGGCTTCCCGCCGAGCAGGGAGCCTGATGTGGGGCTCGATCCCGGGTCTCCGGGATCATGACCTGAGCCGAAGGCAGTCGCTTAACCAACTGAGCCACCCAGGTGCCCCTGTACCACATCTTCTTTATCCATTCATCTGCTGAAGGGCACCTTGGCTCTTTCCACAGTTTGGCGATTGTGGCCATTGCTGCAATGAACATTGGTGTACATATGACCCTTCTTTTCACTACATCTGTATCTTTGTGGTAAATACCCAGTAGTGCAATTGCAGGGTCATAGGGTAGCTCTATTTTTAATTTTTAAGGGTTTTGATATTTTACATTTTTTGGAATGTATCCATTTCATTTAAGTTTTCAAATTTACTAAATTATTTGTGTCATGTTCCTTATTTATTTCTTTGTGGTATCAGAATTTTTGTTCTCTTTTTCTCTACCTATTGATATTGTTTATTTGTACCTTGTGTCTTTTCTTTTGGCAGTTTATCTCTTACACACATCTTCAAAGAACTTGACTTTGTTTACCCCCATTTTTTGTATTTTTTCTATTTTATTAATTTTTATTTGTATCTTCATACTATTGATTCCCCCCCCCCAACTGTTATAAGAATGGCTATTCATAACCTGGTATATGGCTTTTATATCTGATAGACAACACGACACTTCATTCTTTTAAATTTATATTCCTTTATCTGTGATGTTGAACATTTTTTAAATTTAAATTCAGTTAGCCAACATATGGATATTGAGCATATTTTAGCAAAATATTTGTTAGTTACTTATGAATTTGATGTGAAATGTAACAGAACATCCAAGACTGAAGGAACTGATATTCTAGCTGTATGGAAGCTGGCGTTTGACCCTAGTCATCCTGGCTCTAGAGCTTGGAGGCTTATCCATTCTGCTGTGCTGCTGTTTTAGAAACGGGAAATGTTGCCAACAGTTTCACCTTTCTCAAACATCAGTTTGATCATATTATAGTAGTCCCCCCTCATCCAAGGGTTTGCTTCCACGATTTTGCTTTCCACTGTTTCTGTTACCTCCATCAGTCACTGTCTGGATGCAGCTGATCCTCCTGATGACTTGTCAGAAGGCCATTAGTAGGCTAATGCTAGGTCACAAGGCCTCTGTCATTCACCTCACTTCATCTCATCACATAGGCATTGTATCATCTCACATCATCACAAGAAGATGGGTGAGTACAATACAATAAGATATTTTGAAAGAGAGAGAGACAACATAACTTTAATTACTGTATGTTGTCATAATTGTTCTATTTTATTATTAGTTACTATTGTTAATCTCATATAGCACTTCATTTATAAATTTGACTATCATCCATATACATGTATGGGAAAAAAAACAGCGTGTGTAGGGTTGTGACCTCTCCAGGGTTTCAGGCATTCACTGGGGGTCTTGGAACAGTATCCTGGCGGATAAAGGGGGACTATCCTATTTCCTTATTTAAAAACTTTCAGCAGTTTTATAATTCCAGTAAGACACTCCTTGTTTGTTTGTTTGTTTGTTTTTTTAAAGATTTTACTTATTTATTTGACAGAGAGAGAGAGATCACAAGTAGGCAGAGAGGCAGGCAGAGAGAGAGGAGAAAGCAGGCTCCCTGCTGAGCAGAGAGCCGAGCAGAGAGCCCGATGTAGGGCTCGATCCCAGGACCCTGAGATCATGACCTGAGCCGAAGGCAAAGGTTTTAACCCACTGAGCCACCCAGGTATCCACTTGGTTGGTTTTCAGCATGCTCTTAGCTCCTGGCAGATTTGCACAGAGTATGCAATCATGGGAACATTCCCATAGAAAATTGTGCTTATGTACATGTGTGTGGATGGAGGTGATGGAATGGGCAGGAAGTTGGAAGATACAGGAGAAAGAAAACTACTCTGGCTTCTTACTCAACATGAGGCAGCATTCCACAGTAGGAAGAGAACTGGATTGTGGTTTTCTACTCCCTAATTATAACATTCTTTTTCATTTAATTTCAGGAAGTTAAATATTCAAGAGTGTAAAATTGTAAAGTTACAAAAAGAGTAGCAGAAGCAAGCTTCATTTCCGCTCCTGAGACCTAGTTCCCCTCGCTTGAGTATCTGCTCCATTTTCTTACATTTTCTTCTAGAGATAGTCTCTGTATATACAAGTATAGTAGCCTGTCCCTTAAAATGTACAAATTATACTGTGTGATGTTGGGCACATCTCTTGAACTTCTGCACTAACTTCTTTAAGTTTCTAGGTGGAAATACTAATACACACTTGACAAAACCCACAGGGACTTTGTGACAAGGAATGAAGTGCTATTTGTGAACATGCTTGAAAATCATCAGATATTTTACAGGTACAGGGTGAGGGGATGTTGTATTGTTCTACGTGAAGGACAATGAGTGGTGTGTGATCTGACTCGACAGGTGTGACTCAGGGTTGGTAGTGGGGCTGTTGTGTCAGCAGCACCCCACATAACTCCATTAGGTCTGCTTTCCAGCCTACAGGGCCTGTCGCCCTTGTGGCGCGTTTTTGGGGTTTTCTACATGGCCGATCAAGAGAGACCACCTATACCTTAATTGCCAGGTACGGATGCACTTGGGTTAAGAAGTGGATGCTTGCCAGTGTGTGAAACTCCTCTGGCTCCCTCCCTTTGGCTCCCTCTTCATGTTTGGGGAGTTGGTACTGAAACTTGGCTGATGCAACAGTTTGAGTCATGGTCCCTTGGTGATGTAGGATCCATTCACTTTTAATTGGTAGTTTCTGGCATCATTTTTCTCTTCCTCACCCTGACTTTCTTTTCTAATTGGCTCTCAGGGGCCTCCAACTCCTGCTTTAATCAACCGAAGCAGCGCTGTTGCACAGAGTCCCAATCTGGCACCTGGGGACCTCAGGGTCTTCTGCTATGACTCTGATTCTTCAAGTTTCTTTTCCAGTTTGTTAAAACAACTTTGTTTTTGGATTAGGCCTGGGGGCATGGGAATCCTTTGGGCATTTCTTTCACAGCTTGAACAGTGCCAACCTCTTCAGGACTTTGCCAACTACTGTGTTTGGTCTGAAGTTTTTTTCTTCTTGCTAGCAGAAAGAGAAGAAGATATTTGGTTGAGGTTTCCCAGATGGGCGAAGGGGATGATGGCAGAAATGAGTAGATAAAAAAAACTTATTATTCAAGGAAGACTTACTAACTGAGCTTCTACATTTTGGTCTACAGACTGCTTCTCCAGAGCAAAAAGGCTCATGGAAAACAACTTTGTCTGCTTTTTGTCACTGCCCAAAATAGAGTAAACACTAATAGTGTAGTTTTGGCAAATAATTATTATTGGGTTACATTTTTAAGATTATTTTCAAAATATACTTTATTCTTAAATATATATGTATATAAATAAATAAATGTATATAAATATATGTGTATATAAATATATATGTATACATATGTATATATATATACACACACACTTCATTCTTTACAGCAGTTTTATATTCATAGCAAGATTGAGTGGAAAGTACAGGGAATTCCTATGTACTTTCTACACACACACACACACACACACACACACACACTTCCCCCAACCATCAACATCCTGCATTGCTATGATACATTTGTTATAGTCAATGAACTTACACTGATGCATCATTATCACCCCAAATCCATGGTTTACATTAGGATTCACTCTTGAGGTTGTATATTCTGTGGGTTTTGACAAACATATGACTTGTATCCACTATTATAGTATCATACAGAATAGTTTTGCTACCCTAAAAATCTTCTGTGCTCCACTTATTCATTCTTCTCTTCTCCTCTAACTCCTAGCAACCACTGGTCTTCTTACTGTCTCTACAGTTTTACCTTTTCAATACGGTCATACAGTTGGAATTATGGAGTATGTAGCCTTTTTGGATTGACTTCTTGGATTACATTTTTAAATGACATTTAAAGACATTTTTAAATTATGATTTTAAAACTATGTTAGAGAATAAATTTATCTCCTTCTAGAATACACAAGAATATTCATGTGACCTCTTTCTGAGCATATGGATATGGCTGAAGGGAATTGTCCTGGTTCCAGCTCACCCTTGGAGAAGGAAAGCAACAGTAGACTCAAACTTTGTGTGCCTTAGTACTATTGTTCTTTGGCCAGGCCAGTTGAGATCTAGGACAGAAAACTTCTCTAAAGGTTGAATTGTAACTTTTCCACTGAATGGTAGGATAGTTGTCAGCCTACAGGTAAACTTGCTATAAGGCTAAATCTTGGGACAAGACCAAGAAGGACACAGAAATCTTGGTCTATACAGTTTTGTCAGTGTTCATTGAGAATTGTGCTCTAGATAAGGAACCATATATTTTTTTAAAGATTTTATTTATTTATTTGACAGAGAGAAATACAGCCAGAGAGGGAACACAAGCAAGGGGAGTGAGAGAGGGAGAAGCAGGCTTCCCGTTGAGCAGGGAGCCCGATGTGGGGCTCGATCCCGGGTGTCCGGGATCATGACCTGAGCCGAAGGCAGTCGCTTAACCAACTGAGCCACCCAGGCGCCCCAGGAACCATATTTTTATATGCTTTTCTTTTTAAAGATTTTATTTATTTATTTATTTGACAGAGAGAAACACAACTAGAGAGGGAACACAAGCAGGGGGAGTGGGAGAGGGAGAAGCAGGCTTTCTGCCGAACAGGGAGCCTGATGCACGGCTCGATCGCCGGTCTCTGGGATCATGACCTGAGCCAAAGGCAGTCGTTTAACCAACTGAGCCACCCAGGTGCCCCATATTTTAATATTCTTGTTACTATCTAATGTATAAGTGATTTGTAAACTATTATCAATATCTCCCACAAGATTCTGATATCTTCTAAGTAAGAAATATGTCTTTCTAAAATGTGTCCCTACAATAAATGTTGAAAGAATATACATTATTCTGTTGCTGACTACAATTCTCTGAACATGTTTTTCTATTTTTGCTTAAACAAATCTTATTCTTTTTCTTTCTTTTTTTTTTTTTAAAGATTTTATTTATTTATTCGACAGAGAGAAACATAGCCAGAGAGGGAACACAAGCAAGGGGAATGAGAGAGGGAGAAGCAGGCTTCCCGCCGAGCAGGGAGCCCGATGTGGGGCTTGATCCCAGGTCTCCGGGATCATGACCTGAGCTGAAGGCAGTCGCTTAACCAACTGAGCCACCCAGGCGCCCCTTATTCTTTTTCTTAAAAGACTTTTTATTTATTTGTTTGTCAGTGAGAAAGAGAGAGATAGAGACATAGAGAGAGAGAAAAAAAGAGAGAGAGAGAAAGAGGTAGCACAAGCAAGGGGAGTGGTAGGCAGAGCAGGCAGAGTAGGCAGACAGAGAAGCAGGTTCCTCGCTGAGCAAGTAATCCGACATGGGACTCAATCCCAGGACTCTTGGATCATGACCTGAGCCAAAGGCAGATGCTTGACTGACTGAGCCACCTGGCACACCCACATATATTATTCTTACTTTAGATTTAGGATATCAGATTCTCACATTAAAAAAAAATATTTTAGGGCACCTGGATGGCTCAGTTGGTTAAGTGACTGCCTTTGGCTCAGGTCATGGTCCTGGAGACCTGGGATCGAGTCCCACATCAGGCTCCCTGCTCGGCGGGAAGCCTGCTTCTCCTTCTCTCACTCCCCCTGCTTGTGTTCCCTTTAAAAAATATTTAAAAAAATATTTTATATGCTCATATTGATAGAGAAGATAAACAAAATGACTTCATGGTCTAGCCTATCTTTGCTCTGGTCATGATGGCTGTTGAAAGTATTAGCCATAATTCTTTTTTTGTAAAAAAAGATTTTATTTATTTATTTGACAGAGAGAGATTACAGGTAGGCAGAGAGAGAGAGTGGAGGAAACAGGCTCCCTGCTGAGCAGAGAGCCTAATGCGGGCCTTGATCCCAGGACCCTGAGATCATGACCTGAGCCAAAGGCAGAGGCTTTAACCCACTGAGCCACCCAAGCACCCAATATTAGCCATAATTCTATCCAATGAATAAAGTAGTAAATCTAGAGTACTGGAATTTTAGGTCATGGCCCCACTGCATGGCAGAGTGCATGGTTTCCTAGTGGGGTCAGGGAAAACTGCTTCCCAGGGGATAAGGAATCTTAGTGAAAGTCTAAGCCTACCTATCTTCTTGCCCTGTAGGCTTTCCTTCTCTTTGGGCTCATTTCCTGGTGCAGGCCATTACCTCTTTGTCCTGCCATGATTGAACAATTGGTAGGAAGAGGACTATATCCTTTATATTATTTGCTTACTTGTTGTTACAGCCCAATTCATAAGTTGACAAAGAGGAAGCCTTTTTCACTTCTTCACTGGTTTCTCCTAGACTCAGTTCCTGATTACATTTATAAACACTGATTGAACACCTACTCTAGTACTGGATATAGCAGTATGCGAGTATGTCATATTGCCAGTGAATAGTAAGCCTGGACTTAAGTCTTGGTCTCCTGAAACAAGGTCTAGTGTTTTGACACAATACTGGGCTATTTTGTGGGATTATTATTGCAAAGTAAGAAAGTGAAAGAAATTATGTGTTCTTATTTAAACCTATAAAAAGATGAAGCAGAAAGGACAAAAATTTAATAGTTAAGATTAGTGTGTGTGGTGTCTAATTTTCCTTAGGTGTTTAGATTTGATTTTTTTAATTTTTTAATTTTTTTTTAAAGATTTTATTTATTTGACAGAGAGAAACACAGCCAAGAGAGGGAACACAAGCAGGGGGAGTGAGAGAGGGAGAAGCAGGCTTCCTGCCGAGCAGTGAGCCCGATGTGGGACTCGATCCAGGGTCTCTGGGATCATGACCTGAGCTGAAGGCAGTCACCAAACCAACTGAGCCACCCAGGCGCCCCTAGATTTGATTTTTAAAAGTAGTTTTTCATATATTTAATGTTTATACTTGCTTTTGTAGAAAAAAATATGTAACTGAGGATAAAACCATGTTAATCCAGCCTTTTAGTAAACCATTTCTGTTTGATGTGTAGTTGCTCATGTATAAGGCATAAACATTATTTGTCTTTTTTCTTTATTTGGTCATTTGTTTTGTTTCTTAAATTCTACATATGAGTGAAATAATAAGGTATTTGTGTTTCTTTGGCTGACTTATTTCATTTAGCATAATACCCCCTAGGTCTATCCATGTTGTTGCTAATGACAAGACTTCCTTCTTTTTTAATGGCTGAGTAATATTCTTCTTCTTCTTTTTAATGAGAGAGAGAGAGAGAGAGAGAAAGAGAGAGAGAGAGAGAGAGAACAAGTGGGGGAAGGAGCAGAGAAGGAGGGAAAGGAGACCCCCCCCCCAGTATGAAACCTGATGCAGGGCTTGATTCCAGGACATTGGGATCATACCTGAACCAAGTCAGATGCTTACCTGACTGAGCCATCCAGGTGCCCTATAGCTGAATAATACTCTATTACTTTTTAAACCATTCATCTGTCTTCATTCATTTATCCATCCATGGACACTTGGGCTAGTATCATAGTTAGGCTATTGTAAATAATGTTGCAGTAAACATAGGGGTGCATATACTTTTTGGATCAGCGTTTTCATTTTCTTTGGATAAATACCCTGTAATGGAATTACTGGATCATATAGTAATACTATTTTTAGTTTTTTTTAAAGATTTTATTTATTTATTTGACACAGAGAGAGAGAGATCACAAGTAGGCAGAGAGGCAGGCAGAGAGAGAGGAGGAAGCAGGTTCCTACCGAGCAGAGAGCCCGATACGGGCCTCGATCCCAGGACCCTGAGATCATGACCTGAGCCGAAGGCAGAGGCTTTAACCCACTGAGCCACCCAGGTGCCCTATTTTTAGTTTTTTTAAGGAACTTCCACACCTTTTTCCACAGTGGCTGCACCATTTGCATTCCCACCGATAGTGCATGACAGTTTCTTTTTCTCCACAAGGGACATAAGCAGTGTGATAATTTATTTTAATATTAATTATCTTGCAAGCCTCTAGGAAGAAATAAGCAGCCAAAGTCAAAGCTTAAAATGATGGCAAATGTTATTCTAAGAAATACAAGAAAGATCTTATTAAACCAAGGAGGACATTGAGTTGGTGGTTGTAGTAAGTGCTATCATGAGGGATAGAGATGGTTGCCTTCGACAGTATGTTTAACAACTCAGAATAATATTGACAAGTTGTATTGATGTAGAATTAACCTCCAGAGAGTTCTTTAAGTTTTAAAGCTATAAATATATTCATCTTCATAAACAGTTCTGGGAGGAGGAATTGAATCAGAGTGATTCCCCCAAGATATTATAGAGAATTGTTGACTGAACAGATTTGCTGGCAATGCCTAGAAAGTTGTACACCAAGAAAATAATGTTTTGTGACATAGTGGAATAAACTTAAAGGGAATTAAAGTCAGCTCTATAAATTTTGGTGAAAAAATTCATTATATTTATTATGTCCTAAGAAAAAAATCATATAAATGTATAATAAATTAAAACAAATTCAATGTTAAAACTCTTCAAATTCTAGTATTCATCAGTGATGAGAAATTTTCTTTGCATGAGTACATGGTAGCAAATAGCAGAGGCTATATATTTCTTTTTTTTTCCTTTCTGGCCATTTAACAGAATTTGGAAAATTCAATTTCTTTGGATCATGCTTCAGGGTGTGATCATTCCTTTTATTTTTTTTTAAAGTTTGTGTATGTATGTATGTGTGTGTGTATTTAGTAATCTATATACTCAATGTGGGACTTGAACACATAGGAGCCCCTGGTATGATTATTCTTTAAGTCTCTCTGCTCATCCTTTTCTGTCATTGATAATGTAATGTTAAAAATTTCCTCACAAGGTTTTTTAACATTATAGTAACATCTAATCAAACTTTCTCTTACCAAGTATTTTAGAAAATGTTTAAGATTTTTCTCAAGTGTGAATTGATGTTGCTGTACTCATCTTAATAAATATTCTTCAGGATTCAAGTAATATAACTGACTAAATGTTACAAATGAACTACTCTTAAGCTTCCTTTATTCGGAAGTTGGGTTTTCATTTTGAATCATGCACACTGTCATTACATCAGTATATTTTCATGGGGACCTTGACATTTTACATAAGATTATTCAGATGGTGTAAGTATCAGGTAAGCCATTTAAAAAGTAATAAATTGTTTATTTTGGAATCCTTTTATATTTATAGAAGTTTAAAAGATAATACAGGCCTACCTGGGTGGCTCAGTTGATTAAGCATCTGACTCTAGATTTCAGTTGACATCATGATCTCAGGGCCGTGAGATCAAGCCCCACATGAAACCCTGGCTAGGGCTCTGCTTTAAGGGTGGAGCCTGCTTGGGATTCTCTCTCCCTCTTCTGCCCTCCCCCTCACTCATGCTTGCTCACTCTGAAAATAAAATAAAATAAAACAAAAATTTAAAAAAGATAATACATAAAATTCCAGTATATCAGTCACCCAATTTCTTTCATTGTTAACATCTGAAATATATATTCGTTAAAACTAATAAACCAACATTGGTGTATTATTAGTAACAGATCTCCATTTTGGACTTCATCAATTTTCTCTGAATGTCCTTTCTTTATTTGAGGATCCAGTTCAGGGTACCACATTACATTTGGTTGTGATCTCTCTCCTTTGAGTCTGTGACAGTTTCTATGTCTTTCCTTGTCTTTGATGGCCTTGACAGTCTTGAGGAATATTGAGCATGGTTTCTTGTGGAATGGCACCCAGTCTTGTTTGATACTTTTTCTACTTGATTAGACTATTGTTATGGGTTTTAGGAAAAGATACCACAGAGATGAAATATCCTCCTTGTCACATCGTATCAGGAGACATTATATCTACATGACATCACTCGTGATGTTAACCTTCATGACTTGGTCAATGTTGTGTTTGCTAGGTTTCTACTTTGTAAAGTTACTATTTTTACCTTTCTTTTACATATTTTGGAAGCAAGTCACTAAGTTTAGACAACCCTTTGGGAAAAGAGGGTAACCTTCACCTCCTGGAGGTGAATATATGTCTACAAATATATGTTGTTCCTCTCTTCTTCCTATCTTCAAGCCACAGATCAACCACAACTTCCTCCTTGAATACATTTGTCTACAGTATTCACTGGTATCTCATTTTCCTAAGTTCTTATAGCACTTATTGTTCAATTCAAGGAAGGAAAATTAACACAGTATCAACCTCACTGCTCATATTGGCAAACAAATGAGAAAGCATAAGATCCAGTGCTCAGGAGGCTACAGGAAAATGAGCATGCTCATATAAGTTTTTAGTGAGATATATTTCACATTGCATAAAATTCACCCTTTTAAAGTGTAGGTAGTTTTTAGTATATTCACAAGGTTGTGCAACTATCACCACTATATGTACAATATCTTCACCTTTACCCCCATTACCAATCATTCCTCATTCTTCCCCCTCCCTAGACTACTTCATAATTACTAATCTCTCTGATTTGCCTCCTCTGGGCATTTTATGTAAATTGAATTATATAATATGTCACCTTTTGTATCTGGCATGCTTTACTTAGCAAAATGTTTTCAGAGTTCATTCATATTGTAGCAAATATCATACTTAAATCCATTTTATGGCTGAAAAATATTCCATTCTATGTATGTACCACATTTTGTCCATTCATCAAATGATGGACATTTAGGTTGTTTTACTTTTTTGGCTATTACAAATAATGCTGCCATGAGCATTTGTTTACCCATATTGTAAAAAAATATGTTTTTAATTCTCTTGGTTTTATACCTTGTATGGAAATTGTTGGATCATATGATAACTATATATTTATTTGAGAAACTGCTGAATTGTTTTCTAAAGCAACTGTACCATTTTACCTTCTGGCTAACAATGTATGACTATTCCAATCTTTCCACATTCTGGCTGACACTTGGTGTTGTCTGTCTTTGTTTTATTTTTGATTCTAGTTGTGCTAGTGGGTATGAAATGATATCTCCTTGTGGTTTTGATTTATCTTTCCCTAATGAGTAATGATGTTGAGCATCTTTTAATGTGCTCATTGGCCATTTGTATATCTCATTTGGAGAAATATCTAGTCAGATTTTTGTGCATTTAAAAAATTGAGTTATTTATCTTTTTATTGTTGAGTTGTAAGAGTTCTTGATATATTCTGGTTAATAAGCTCTTATCAGATACAAGATTCACAAATATTTTTCCCACTTTGTGAACCTGTACTTTGATAGTAACCTTTAAAGCTCAAATTTTTAAAATTTTGATGAAGTCCAATTTATTTTTTCTTTTATTGCATGTATTTTTTGTTATATCTTTAAAAAATTGCATAATTCAAGGTCATTGAGCTTTAAATCTATATTGTCTTCCAGCAGTTTCATAGTTTTAGCTCTTACATTTATGCCTCTGATTAATTTTGAATTAATTTTTGTATGTGCTGTGAGGTAGGGGTCCAATTTTATCCTTTTGCATGTGAATATCTAGTTGTCTCAGCACAACTTGTTGAAAAGTTGAATGCTCTTTGGGGACATCTCATTTAGCAATATTTCTCAAAATTAAAAATACACATTTCTTATATCCCAGAAATCCTTTCTCTAATTTGTAGATAGTGATGTAACTACATAAAGACTTATATTTAAGGATATTAGTTGCAGCATTGTTTTAATTATAAAATGTTGACTACAATAAAGTGTCTTAGGTGAGTAATTGATAAACTGTGATATGTTCATATAATGGAACACACTGTGCCTATTAGAATGAGGTAAAATTATATTACTAACTTTAAAAGATACTATTATTTTATTGATTTAAAAATATTTATTGAGTTCTGTTTACCAAGAACAATACTAAGAGCTTTAAAAGTATTGACTCATTTTTTTAATTAAAAAAGAATTTTTCCCCATAACCCAGCAACCCTATCCCTCTTCCCTTCCCCCCAGCAACCATCACTTTGTTTCCTGAGATTAAGAGTCTCTTATGGATTTTCTCCTTCCCCAGTCCCATCTTGTTTCATTTTTTCACCTCCCTAACCCCCATGACCCCCCACCCTGCCACTCAAATTCCTCATATCAGAGAGGTCATATGATAATTGTTTTTCTCTGATTGACTTATTTTGCTCAGCCTAATTCCCTCCAGTTCCATCCATATCGTTGCAAATGGCAGGATTTCATTCTTTTTGATGGCTGTATAGTATTCGTGTGTGTGTGTGTGTGTGTGTGTGTCTGTGTGTGTGTGTGTGTGTTTATCACTTCTTTATCCATTCATCTGTTAATGGACAACTAGGTTCTTTCCATAGTTTGGCTATTGTGGACATTGCTGCTATAAACATTGGGGTGCATGTGCCCCTTTGGGTCACTACATTTGTATCTTTGGGGTAAATACCCAGTAGTGTAATTGCTGGGTCATAGGGTAGCTCTATTTTCAACTTTTTGAGGAATCTCCATACTGTTTCCAGAGTGGCTGCACCAGCTTGCATTCCCACCAACAGTGTAGGAGGGTTCTCCTTTCCTCTCATCCTTGCCAACATCTGTTGTTTCTTTACTTGTTAATTTTAGCCATTCTGACTGGTGTAAGGTGGTATCTCACTGTGGTTTTGATTTGTATTTCCCTGATGGTGAGGGATGTTGAGCACGTTTTCATGTATCTCTTGGCTATTTGGATGTTGTCTTTGATGAAATGTCTGTTCATGTCTTCTGCCCATTTCTTGATTGGATTATTTGTTCTTTGGGTGTTGAATTTGATAAGTTCTTTATAGATTTTGGATACTAGCCCTTTATCTGATATTTTGCAAGTATCTTCTCCCATTCAGTCAGTTCTGTTTTGATTTTGTTGACTGTTTCTTTTGCTGTGCAAAAGGTTTTGATCTTGACAAAGTCCCAATAGGTAATTTTTTCCCTTGCTTCCCTTGCCTTTGGCAATGTTTCTAGAAGAAGTTGCTGCAGCTGAGGTTGAAGAGGTTGCTGCCTGTGTTCTCAAGTATATTGATGGTTTCCTGTCTCACTTCTAAGTCTTTCACCCATTTTGAGTATATTTTTGTATATGGTGTAAAGAAATGGTCCAGTTTCATTCTTCTGCATCTTGCTGTCCATTTTTTTCAACACCATTTGTTGAAGAAACCATCTTTTTTCCATTGGACACTCTTTCTTGCTTTGTCAAAGATTAGTTGACCATAAAGTTGAATCCATTTCTGGGCTCTCTATTCTGTTCCATTGATCTATGTGTCTGTTTTTGTGCCAGTACCATACTGTCTTGATGATTACAGTTTTGTAATAGAGCTTGAAGTCTGGAATTGGGATGCCACCAACTTTGGATTTCTTTTTCAATATTCCTCTGGCTATTGAGGGTCTTTTCTGGTTCCATATAAATTTTAGGATTATTTGTCCCATTTCTTTGAAAAACATTGATGGTATTTTTTTTCCAGGAAAAACTTGCTTTATTTATATCCATTTTTTCCCATTTATTGTATGACTTGAATAATCTATTATTTAAGATAGTTATTGGATAATTCCAAGATAAGTACTTAGTGCTAATTACATACCAATTCTCATTCTTGGCTCCAGGAATACAGAAGAAGCTGAGATGAATTCATTCTGTACCCTCACTTTATGGTATTTTGATAGGGATTACATTAAATGTGTAGATTGCTCTAGGTAGCACAGACATTTTCACAGTGTTTGTTCTTATAATCCATGAGCATGGAATGTTTTTCCATTTCTTTTTGTCTTCCTCAATTTCTTTCATGAGTACTTTATAGTTTTCTGAGTACAGATTCTTTGCCTCTTTGGTTAGGTTTATTCCTAGGTATCTTATGGTTTTGAGTGCAATTGTAAATGGGATTGACTCCTTAATTTCTCTTTCCTCTGTCTTGCTGTTGGTTCATAGAAATGCAACTGGTTTCTGTGCATTGATTTTATATCCTGACACTTTACTGAATTCTTGTATGAGTTCTAGCAGTTTTGGGGTGGAGGCTCTTTGCAGATGATGATTCTTAAAGAATCATCATCTGCAAAGAGTGAGAGTTTGACTTCTTCTTTGCTAATTTTGGTGCCTTTTATTACTTTTTTGTCTGATTGCTGAGGCTAGGACTTCTAGTACTATGTTGAATAGCAGTGGTGATAGTGGACAGCCCTGCCATGTTCTTGACCATAGGGGGAAAGCTCTCAGTTTTTCCCCATTGAGAATGATATTCACTGTTGGTTTTTCATAGATGGCTTTTATGATATCGAGGTATGTACCCTCTATCCATACACTGTGAAGAGTTTTGATCAAGAGAGTGTGCTGTACTTTGTTAAATGCTTTTTCAGCATCTATTGAGAGATCATATGGTTCTTATTTTTTCTTTGATTAATGTAGTGTATCACATTGATTTGCAGTTGTTGAACCAAACTGGCAGCCCAGGAATAAATCCCAATTGGTCGTGGTGAATAATTCTTTTAATGTACTGTTGGATCCTATTGGCTAGTATTTTGGTGAGAATTTTTGCATCCGTGTTCATCAAGGATGCTGGTCTGTAATTCTCTTTTTTGATGGGGGTCTTTTTCTGGTTTTGGGATAAAGGTTATGCTGGCTTCATAAAATGAGTTTGGAAGTTTTCTTTCCATTTCTATTTCTTGGAACAGTTTCAGGAGAATAAGTATTAATTCTTTAAATGTTTGATAGAATTCCCCTGGGAAGCAGTCTGGCCCTGGACTCTTGTTTGCTGGGAGATTTTTGATGACTGCTTCAATCTCCTTACTGGTTATGGGTCTGCTCAGATTCTTTATTTCTTCCTGGTTCAGTTTTGGTAGTTTGTATGTCTCTAAAAATGCATCCATTTCTTAAAGATTGTCCAATTTCCTGGTGTACAGTTGCTCATAATATGTTCTTATAATTGTTTGTGTTGGTTGTGATCTCTCCACTTCCAGTCATGATTTTATTAATTTGGGTCCTTTCTCTTTTCTTTTTGATAAGTCTGGCCAGGGGTTTATCAATCTTGTTAATTCTTTCAAAGAACCAGCTCGTAGTTTCATTGATTTGCTCTACTGTTCTTTTGGTTTCTATTTCATTGATTTATGCTCTAGATCATTATTATTTCTCTTTTCCTGCTTTCTTTCCTTAGGCTTTAGGCTTTATTTGCTATTCTTTCTCCAGCAACTTGAGGTATAGCGTTAGGTTTTATCCTTGAGATCTTTCTTGTTTCTCGAGAAATGCTTGTATTGCTATATACTTTCCTCTCAGGACCACCTTTTCTGTATCCCAAAGATTTTGAACACCTGTATTTTCGTTTTCATTTGTTTCCATGAATTTTAAAAATTCTTCTTTAATTTCCTGGTTGGTCCATTCATTCTTTAGTAGGATACTCTTTAGGCTCCATGGATTTGAGCTCTTTCCAACTTTCCTCTTGTGTTTAAGTTCTAATTTCAAAGCACTGTGGTCTGAAAATATGCAGGGAATGATCCCAAATTTTTTGATACTGATTGAGACCTGATTTGTGACCCAGGATGTGGTCTGTTCTGGAAAATGTTCCATGTGCACTAGAGAAGAATGTATATTCTGTTGCTTTGGGATGGAATGTTCTGAATATATCTATGATGTCTATCTGGTCCAGTGTGTCATTTAAAGCCTTTATATCCATATCAATCTTTTGCTTAGGTGATCTGTCCACTTATTTGAGGGTGATGTTAAATTCCTCTACTATTATTGTATTATTGTCGATGTGTTTCTTTGATTTAGTTATTAATTGGTTTATATAATTGTCTGCTCCCATCTTAGGGGCATAGATATTTAAAATTGTTAGATCTCTTGTTGAACAGACACTTTAAGGATGATATAGTGTCCTTCCTCATCTCTTATTATAGTCTTTGGCTTAAAATCTAATTTGTCTGATGTAAGGATTGCCACCCAGTTTTCTTTTGATGTTCATTTGCATGGGAAATTGTTTTCCACCCTCTCACTTTCCGTCTGGAGGTGTCTTTGGGTCTAAAATGAGTTTATTGGATACAACATATCGATGGGTCTTGTTTTTTTAATCCATTCTAATACCCTGTGTCTTTTGGTTGGGGCATTTAGCCCATTTATATTCAGGGTAACTATTAAAAAGATATGAATTTAGTGCCAGTGTATTGCCTGGAAGGTGATTGTTACTGTATATTGTCTCTGTTCCTTTCTGGTATGTTACTTTAAGGCTCTTTCCTTTCAATATTTCCTGTAGGAAATTGGTGTTTCCAAATTCTTTTAGTTTTTGTTTGTTCTGGAAGAATTTTTTCTCTCTTTCTATTTTCAGTGACAGCCTAGCTGGATATTGTATTCTTGGCTGCATATTTTTCTTGTTTAGTGCTCTGAATATATCATGCCAGTCCTTTCCGGCCTGCCAGGTCTCTGTGGATAGGTCTGCTGCCAATCTAATATTCCTGAAATTGTATGTTACAGACCTCTTCTCCCAAGTTGCTTTCAGGATTTTCTGTTTTTCACTGAAATTTGTATGTTTTATAATTAGATGATGGGGTGTAGACCTATTTTTATTGATTTTGAGGGGGTTCTCTTTGCCTTCTGAATTTTGATGCTTGTTCACTTTGCCAAATTAGGGAAATTCTCTGCTATAATTTTCTCCAGTGTACCTTCTGCCCCCCCTTTCTTCTTCTTCTGGGATCCCAATTATTCTAATATTGTTTTGTCTTATGGTATCACTTATCTCTCAAATTCTCCCCTCGTGGTCCAGTAGTTGCTTGTCTTTCTTTTTCTCAGCTTTTTTTATTTTCCACCATTTGGACTTCTATATCACTAATTCTCTTCTGCTTCACTTATCCTAGCCCTAAGAGCCTCCATTTTTGATTGCACCTCATTAATAGCTTCTTTGATTTCCACTTGGCTAGATTTTAGTTCTTTTATTTCTCCATAAAGGGATTTTATTTTTCCAGAAAGGGATTCTTTAATATCTTCCATGCTTTTCTCGAGCCCAGCTAGCACCTTGAAAATCATCATTTTGAACTCCAGTTCTGACATAGTACTAATGTCCCTGTTGATTAGGTCCCTAGCCATTGGTACTGCCTCTTGTTCTTTTTTTTTTATTGAGGGAGTTTTCCTGCCTTGTCATTTTATCCAGATAAGAATAGACAAATGAGAGAACAAAATACTAAAAGGGTAGCACTCACCCCAGAGAAATACACACTAACCAAATCAGAAGAGATCTGAAATGGTGGGAGATGAAAGGGGAAAAAAACGTATAACTATCTAATCTATTTATATCTTTTTGTCTCTCTCTGTATATATGATTAGGCAGGTGAACAGAACAGAAGCACACACTTGATTTTGGGCATATTTTGTTCTGCTAGAAGAGACTGCCTTCCAAAATTTTAAGGAAAGAAAAACTTATATATGTACAAAAATAAGGGTATACATGATGAAGGGATGGAATATGACTGTAAAGATGAAAATTAAAAAAAAGATTCTAAAAAAGGAATTGGTAAGATAAGAAGTTGGTTGAAAAAAAAAAGAAAAGAAAGAATGTAATGAGATTGGAGACTAGAACAAAGCCATGCACTAGATTTAGGGTATATTTTCATCTACTAGAAGAAATTGTATCCCAAATTTTAAAGAAAGAAAAGCCTATATGTATACAAAAAATAAGCTTAAATACAATGAAGGGCTAGACTATGACTAAAACAATGAAAATTGAAAAAGATTTTTTAAAAAAAGGTATTGATAAAATAGTTTAAAAAACCATTAAAATAGGAAAGAGAAAAAATAATAAAAAAATAGAATAAGAAAAATAAAATTAAAAAATTTTTAACTTTGAAAGACTAAAGAATCATGGGGAAAAGGCCATGAATTCTACATGATGCATTCCCCTAGCTCTGAAGTTCTGCAGTTCTCATTGATCAGTGAACTTGGTCTTGGCTGGATGTTCTCACTGATCTTCCAGTGGAGGGAGGGTCCTGTCACAGTGATTCTCAGATGTCTTTGCCGGAGTTGGAACTGCCCTGCCTTTGCCAGGGGCCAGGCTAAGCAATCTGCTCTGGTTTGCTCTTGGAGCTTTTGTTCCCTGAATGCTTTCAGTACAGCTTTGGAGGCCGGGAATGAAGATGGTGGCCTACCAGACTCCGCCCAGAAGAGCCAAGAGCTTGGGGCTCACTCCTCAGTGCACCCCCAGAGAAAAGCCATCAATAACACCTGTCTCCCTGGGCTCTGCCCCTGCCCTCCATCCTCATGCAGCCTGTGACCCAGTGTTTCTATCTCTGGTGCTCGGCCCCCCATTTGGAGTCTCCAAACCCAGCAGATTCCTGCAGCATGCTCCCGCGCTGCCTCTCCTCATGGAGGAAGGAGGGGTTCTCCCTGGATCTGCCACCTGTGGGGTGCCCACTCGAAGATCAGTGCACCTCAGATCCCGGGTTAAGGTAAGCCTGAGTTGAGAGCCCCCTCCTGGCTCCGTCTCTGCCGTCAGCTTCCCGCTCCGATACCTGGGAGCTCTGCCATGCTCAGGCACCCCGGGGCCTTCTGCGACCCCATGGGTCCTGACACCACACTATCCCAGACAGTGTTTCACTCCTCGCTTAGCCTCTGGGGCGACATCTCTCAGTGAAGCAGACTTCTAAAGGTTCTGATTTTGTGCCCCACTGCTCTACCGCTGCCTGGGGGTTGGCCCCTCCCCCTGCGGTCTGTCCTCCCAAATGTTGCCTCTGGTTCACTTCTATGCACGCCCTACCTTCTAGAAAGTGGTCACTTTTCACTTTCTAGAATTGCTGCTCTTCTTCTCTTTGATCTGTTGAGTCTATAGGTGTTCGGACTGGTTCGATGACCATCCAGCTGAACTCCTGGGACCTGATAATATGTATGTCTCCCATTCCTTCATCATCTTCTCCTCCTGACTCATTTTTTTAAAAGTATTGAATCATAATAATCCCGTGAGATAACTGTTATTATTATCATCCTATTTTAAAGGTGAAGTAGCTGAGGTTGTGGCATTTAAGCAACTTGCCCAAGGTCACATAGCTAGCAGATAAGGAAGGATATGGGAAGTTTGACTCTAGAGTTTGTGCTATAAGGAATTAGCTATGAATTCACATGTATGTGTCATCTGGCAACAGAGGTTTTCATGAGCATTGTGAAAATTTGATAAAACAAACAGCCAATTATCCGTGGTCAGCTTTAATAGTTAGGAAGGGGAGGGGAACATACATGTGCTGAGAACCTCCTATGTGTCTTATTGTGCTATGGTCCCTATATAAATTGTCTCATTTAATCCTTATAATCTTTTTGTCAAGATATAAGTCATATACCTATTTTTATAAAATAAGACCCTAAGATTCTAAGTGTCAAGTTGCATAGAAGAAGACAAAGTGAGGCTTTCCAGGTTTAAAGAGCAGCCTAAGAAACAATATAAAGATGGTAGTGAATGGAGTTAGGTGACTCTCCTCACTAGAGCTGAGGGCACATTTGGGAAGGGAAAGAAAGCAATGTAGGTTTAGTGGAGCCATATTATGAAGTGTGCTGAATGTCAGACAGAGGAATTGAGGAATTTTGACTTTGAGGAACAGAGTGAGGGACTGGTGAGGATGAGAGTGAAGATGAGAAATCCATCATTTTATACACTTCTTCATTGCCTGACTTTGTTGTAACTACAATATTATTTTCATAAGTAAAAAATTGACATAAAAGTATTTAACAAACATTTTGAGTTCTTTCTATATGCTAGGCATCATAGTACTGTTGATTCCTACTCATGCAAAGACCATCAGGAACACATCTGCAGTTGAGCAAAGATAAGTTTATTGGCTTTTTGCAGTAAGGGAGAACATATGTCATGAGGAACATGGGGCACCCAAAAGGAAGATGTTAGAAGGGATTTGTTACATGATTTGGCATTGGGGAGAATTTAAAGAAATAGAGGTTTCCTCTAGATGCCAGAAAGTGGGAGAAAATTCTGTGATTGGGTATCTTAATTTTTCTCTAAAAGGCAGCTGGGCTAAAGCTTTACTTGGTAAAGAGACAACAGTCACTAATATCAGCCTAAAGAAGGTGATGTTTGGTCATTTTTTACAGCTGGGACTGTTCTTGCTCAGACATGATTGTGGAGTGGTCTTTTTTTGTTTGATCCATCATGTTCACATAGGGTCTGGTTTGTGGGTACGGTTCTGTGAAATTGTTTATGTTCAACAGGTTTCTACACCATGGCCTGGCTGGTTGTGCTAGGCCAGCTCCTGGCAACACCAAGACTTAAGTGTTAATTGTCAGGCCATTTCCCCAGTTCCAGGGGCTGCTTTCTTTTCTGTCACTGTGTGTTGGGGATCCAGAAAGGAAAAAGACTATTCCTGTTCTCCAGGAGCTGTCTCAGGGAGAAATACATGTAAATAAATAAATAATGCTACAATGTGGTACATGTGATAACTGGACTGTTAAAAAAAAGTTCAGGGGTACCTGGGCGGCTCAGTTGGTTAAGCGACTGCCTTCGGCTCAGGTCATGATCCCAGAGACCAGGGATCGAGTCCCACATCGGGCTCTCTGCTCAGCGGGAAGCCTACTTCTCCCTCTCTCACTCCCCCTGCTTGTGTTCCCTCTCTGGCTGTGTTTCTCTCTGTCAAATAAATAAAATCTTAAAAAAAAAAAGAGAAAGTTCAAAAAATTATTTTTTAGCATGTATCCAAGTTTTATTTCAAATGTACCACAGGGGAACTATACCTTTAAGAAAATTTGTTGGACGAGTTCCTACTGGCCAAGAGAGTTTTTTTTCTCCTCTCTTTAATATAGGGATAAGAATGTTTAGATAAGATTGTAGGCTAGGGATAAGAACGGAGTGTCTATAGAAAGGTCTCATGGCTAGTTAAAATTTACTGCACTTTTAATGCACATTAAACTGTACAGTCCTTTTCTATATTAATTACACCTAAACAAAAACTGTTTAAAAAGTCACTGCACCTTTAGCTATATAGGTAAAGGTCATTAGACTTGTCCTAAATCTGAAAGCAAATCTTTCAGGAAAGTCTGATATGGCAGTTCCACTTCACTCCAATGATGATAGCTTTTAGAAAATTTTCTTGCATGTTGATGTGCCATGAATTTAGATTTTAGTAGTAAGCATTTACACTGAACATAATTCCAGGGAAAAAGAAAAGCTTTTTATTACTCAGAGTAAGAACTAAAAGGTCAGTAAAAAACTTATACATCTCCAACTTATTCATCATTAGAATTTGGAAGTATAGACATCTTTGGCTCAAGAGTTTTGACTAATTCTCATTCTAAACAAAATGTTTCTTAGGGCAAGTTTCACGTCCTTATTGCGCAGACTATAGATGAGGGGATTAAAGAGAGGAGTCATCACTGAATATACTAGTGTGAGAATCTTCTGCATCAAAGTTGGGATGCCATATGTAGGACTCACATACATTACCATGACTGTCCCATAAAAAAGTGACACCACAGCTAAGTGAGAACCACAGGTAGAAAAGGCCTTTCTCCGGCCAGCTGCAGAAGGGACCTGAAAAACAGATCTGAGTAACAAGATATAGGATCGAAGAATGTACATAATAGTAAAAAAGAGAACAAGGGAGCTCTGAGTATAGAAGACAAATTCAGTAATAGGGGCTGGAGCACAAGACAGAGCCATCAGTGGGTCCATGTCACACAGGAAGTGATCAATGATATTGGTTCCACAGAAGGGGAGTTGGGAGATGAAGAAAATGGGGATTGGGTAGCCAAGGAATCCAATAATCCAGCAAAAAGACACCAGAATTCTACAGAGTTTCCCAGTCATGATGGTAGGGTAGTGCAGTGGGTGACAGATGGCCAGGTACCGATCATAAGCCATTACTGCCAGGAAGAGACATTCAGTTGTGCCCAGGGAAAAGAAGAAATAGAACTGGAGGAAGCATCCTGAAAATGAGATGGCTTTGTTTTTTGAGATAATGTTGGCTAGCATGTTAGGAACAGTGGAAGAAGCATACCAGATCTCAAGGAAGGCAAAGTTTCCCAGCAGAAAGTACATTGGGGTGTGTAGTCGTGGATCCCATCTCACTGCACAGATGATGGTTCCATTCCCCAGCAAGGTCAAGACATAAACCACCAAAAAGAGTGAGAAGAGGAAAATCTGTATCTCCCAACAACCAGGGAATCCGAGGAGAACAAACTCATTTACAGTGTGAATGTGTTCTGCTGACCTGTTCATGGGTCTTAAACCTATGAAGAAGAAAGACATGAGTTTAACACAAGTTGTTTTGCTTCCTACATGTCTCAAAGACTTTATTGAAAAGGGACCTTAAACTCTACAGGAAAATATGCGATATTTTGAGACCAGGTGGGAACAATTCTCACATTTTCTTAAAGATTTTATTTCTTTATCTGAGAGAGAGAGAGAGAGAGAGAGAGAGAGAGCATGAGCAGGGAGGAGAGGGAGAATCAGGCTCCCTGCTGGTCTCCATCCCAGGACGCCCTGGGATTATGACCTGAGCTGAAGGCAGACGCATAACTGACTGAGCCACGCAGGTGCCTCTCTCACCTTATTTTGATTTTATCATGATTCTAAATCTTAGTGTTCTTTTGCTATGATCCAATGCAGCTATGATGTAGAAAATTCTACATCAGTGGTACAACCGGGCAAGTTTCTTTCTTTTTTTGATTTCTTTGATCCTTAAGAAGACCTTTTATGATTCTAGTTTGTTTTCCTAAAGTTGATTATAGGTCTTCAATGCAAAAACTCATCCACTTGCTCTTATTCAGTTTACCTTGTTTTTTTTTTTAAAGGACAAATATTTTGAGGACATCTGATGTGAGGATAGGTTAAACCTTTGGCAACAAGAAAATTAGTTTATTTACTCAAGGACATAAAACTTACTCCAGGACGTTGGCTTTTCAGAATAGACTAATAAACTGAATTAATTGTTACAGACATCACTACTTTCAAGACTTAAGGATGTTCTTAAATTTCCCTTTAAATATTTAAAAAAATATATCACTCTAACAGTTGGGTGACACCTTAAAAATACACAAAATGATAGAACAAATCAGTAAGAGAAGAGAGAAGAACCACATGGTACTCTCAATTGATGCAGAAAAGGCATTTGACAAAATACAACATCCGTTCCTGATCAAAACTCTTCAAAGTATAGGGATAGCGGGAACATTTCTCAACCTCATAAAATCTATCTATGAAAAACCCACAGCAAATATCATTCTCAATGGGGAAAAACTGTCAGCTTTCCCTCTGAGATCAGGAGCAAGAGAAGGATGCCCACTCTCACCACTACTGTTGAACATAGTGTTAGAAGTCCTAGCAACAGCAATCAGACAACAGAAAGAAATAAAAGGTATTCAACTTGGCAAAGAAGAACTCAAACTCTCTCTCTTTGCAGATGACATGATACTCTATATGGAAAACCCAAAATACTCTACCCCCAAACTACTAGAGCTCATACAACAATTTGGTAATGTGACAGGATACAAATCAACACACAGAAATCAGTTGCATTCTTATACACTAACAATGAAAATATAGAAAGGGAAATCAGAGAATCGATTCCGTTTACTATAGCACCAAAAACCATAAGATACCTAGAAATAAACCTAACCAAAGAAGTCAAGGATCTGTACTCCAGGAACTACAGAACACTCATGAAAGAAATTGAAGAAGGCACAAAAGATGGAAGAGCATTCCATGCTCATGGATCGGAAGAATAAACATTGTTAAAATGTCTATATTGCCCAGAGCAATCTATATTTTCAATGCCATTCCGATCAAAATTCCACCAACATTCTTCAAAGCATTGGAACAAACAGTCCTAAAATTTATACGGAACAAAAAAAGACCCTGAATCACTAAGGGATTGCTGAAGAAGAACAAACCTGGGGGCATCTCGTTACCTGACTTCCGGCTTTATTACAAAGCTGTGATTACCAAGACAGCATGGCACTGGCACAAAAACAGAGAAATAGGCCAATGGAACAGAGTAGAGAGTCCAGATATGGACCCACAAATCTATGGTCAAATCATCTTCGACAAAGCAGGAAAAATATCCAATGGAAAAAAGACAGTCTCTTCAATAAATGGTGCTGGAAAAATTGGACAGCTATATATAGAAGAATGAAACTAGACTATGCTCTTACACCACACACAAAGGCAAACTCGAAATGGATGAAAGACCTCAACATC
The DNA here is from genome assembly GCA_004023965.1 of Spilogale gracilis. Taxonomy (NCBI): domain Eukaryota; kingdom Metazoa; phylum Chordata; class Mammalia; order Carnivora; family Mephitidae; genus Spilogale; species Spilogale gracilis. The sequence goes on along the minus strand of PITA01013779.1, from coordinate 19,928 downwards.
AGGCAGGAATCCATCAAAATCTTGGAAAAGAACATAGGCAGTAACCTCTTTGACAATGGCCACAGCAACTTCTTTCAAGACATGTCTCCAAAGGCAAAGGAGACAAAAGCGAAAATGAACTTCTGGGACTTCATCAAAATAAAAAGCTTCTGTACAGAAAAGGAAACAGTCGACAAAACAAAGAGGCAACCCACAGAATGGGAGAGGATGTTTGCAAATGACACTACAGACAAAGGGCTGATATCCAAGATCCATAAAGAACTACTCAAATACAACATCCAAAAAGAAGATGAACACATCAAAAAATGGGCAAGAGACATGAAGAAGCGCTTCTCCATAGAAGATATACAAATGGCTAACAGACACATGGAAAAAATGTTCATCGTCACTAGCTATCAGGGAAATTCAAATCAAAACCACACTGAGAAACCCTTACACCAGTCAGAATGGCCAAAATTAAGAAGTCAGGAAACAACAAGTGTTGGAGAGGCTGCAGAGAAAGGGGAACTCTCTTACACTGTTGGTGGGAATGCAAGTTGGTGCAGCTGCTTTGGAAAACAGTGTGGAGATGCCTTAAAAAATTAAAAATAGAACTACCCTATGACCCTGAAATTGCACTACTGGGTATTTACCCCAAAGATACAGATATAGTGAAAAGAAGGGCCATATGTACCCCAAAGTTCAACACAGCAATGGCCACAATCGCCAAACTGTGGAAGAGCCAAGGTGCCCATCAACAGATGAATGGATAAAGAAGATGTGGTACATATACACAATGGAGTACTACACCTCCATCAGAAAGGATGAATATCCAACTTTTGTAGCAACATGGACTGGATTGTAAGAGATTATGCTGAGTGAAATAAGCCAAGTAGAGAAAGTCAAGTATCACATGGTTTCACTTACTTGTGGTGCATAATGGGTAATATAGAGGACAGTAGGAGAAGGAAAGGAAATGGGAAGTAGGGTAATTCATGGAGAGAAACAAAACATGAGAGACTTTGGACACAGAAACAAACTGAGGGACTTGGAGGGAGGGGGTAGGGAGATGGGAGAGCCTGGTGGTGGGTACTGAGGGCACGTATTGCATGGAGCACTGGGTGTGGGGCATGGGCAATGAATCTTGGAACACTGAAAAAATAAAATAAATTTAAAGTAAAAAAATACACAAAAGACCAACAATATCAAATATCTTTGCTCTAAAGGATAAGTGAAGATATTATTTTCAATTATCTCTATTTACAATTGTTTATTTTCATATTTTTTACACATGCTATAAAGATGAACTGTTTTACTTTTCATGTTCAGGTGCTATCTAGTTAAAGAAAATGATGTTCCCAGTACAAAGTTTTAATTCAATTAGTAGGTAATTTTGGATGATAAAAACAAAGGTATGTGAGATTGAATAGGGTCTTATCTTCACTTTTATCTAATAGAACTAATTTTGTTTTCTGAAAGGGAGAGGATACTTTCAAATATTTGGATAAGCATGTACTTTTCAATAGTATTTAAGAAGTGAACAAAAGTTCTTTTTTTGGGTGTTTAAACAACCAAGTAATCTTTAATGAATATTGAAAAGCACCAAGAGTCTTATAAATGGTAGTTTCAATATTGAGTTTTCTTGTCAAATTCAGACCTCTTGCCTTATCTATTGGAGGTCGCCAGTTACAACTTTGTCAGGAATGGAAGATAAATTTGAAAGACAGGCAAAGATGAGATTTGGACTTCATTGTTACTAGTTCCCTGTTGGTGGTTTTGAAGGAAGCATAAAAGGAGTTTTGAGCATCCATGTTCTAAAACTGTCCAGTTTACCAATAAATATTGAACTTGAAAGACATTTGTTTTCCACTTTCACTGAATAAGGTGCTCAGTAGATAATTTTCCAGACTGTTATTTATGAAGCATAAATAAACTAGTTTCCCCGCTTGTCAAGAAATAAGTCCAGGCTCACAGACTGAAACTAGAAGCAGGATCCTGAGATCTGTGCCTCCTGTCCTTCTTTCTGAAAAATGGACCATGCCTTCTTAGTGTGAATAGCAGTTCAAGACACTCTCCATTATACACCAACAACTTCACACTTACTTTAATTTTTTTCTACCACCATACCCTGTAAAATTAATTAGCAGAAACATTATTTTTCCTGTAATCTCTGGTCAAAGTGATGGTAAGTAATGGGATAATCAATGGTTGAGAGCTTAATGGAAAAGCTAGATTAATTAATTTTTATTTTAATCACTGATGGACTAAACTGACTCTATAAAGTTCTGTGTAACTCCACCCTTGAAAGCCTCCAAAACACTTGCTCAGAATAGGCAGGGTATTAGAATGGAAAATCCACCATTTTATACCATAAAAAAATGCTGTTTCATGTTCTTGGCATTCATAAATCACTATATGAGCTACAGTCAAAAGGACTAGCTTTTCATACCCTCTTTTCTAGAACAAGAAAACAACCAACCAACCAACCAACCAATCAACTCACCATTCTTGGGTGGCCACCTCAAGAATTATAATTTGATTAAGTTGCTTCCTTCCACATGTCCCTCACTTGGTATACTGTCTTCTTAGATAGTCTGAGAGAAGAATATAACACCTGATTACTCCTGGAAAGCGATTATTTTCAGAAAGATGGTCCTTAATAATAAAGGAAATAATAGATTTGGGGGAAAATGGTTCAGATAATTTACTGTATTCGTTTTACAGATAAGCTTCACAGAAGATACATGACTTTTTACTCAGTGACCATAAATGTCCTGTATTCACATATGGAATGGTCACACTATACTACTGCAGAGGAACAATGTCTAATTAGATTTATAAAGTAAAAGGTAGTCTGTAGTATATCACAGTAGTGGTTGTTATATGGATAATTCATCCCTTTCTCCTACATACAATGATGGATTTCCTGGTTCAGAGGGATGAACACTGTGGAATTGAAAATAAAGGCATCATCTCTTCATTAGCTTTGATGATGAAAACTCCAGGTGAGGGCATTATATGTGGTTCACTGGACTTCCTTAATTTCTGGAGGCTTTAGAAGCTTGTTTTATAGGAGTTTACTGAGGCATTTTAATAAGCAAAACTGTGTTTAATCTCAGGGATTAATCCCTAGAGGGATTACTCTAAAACTCAGTGTCTCTCCCTAGGTGGTTTCAGTGGCTTCCTCATGTTTCCCCTGGGTGCATCCTCTTTCCAGTCTTTAGGGCTCATCCAGGTTTTTGTAGATTAGCTCCTAGTAGATTATCTCTGTTTCATAGGAAACAGAGAATCCAAGGGAGGGAAATGCTAACTAAATTTTAGCAGGCTTTCTTATTTTTAAAAATTAATTAATCAATTATTTTTGGGGTATTTTTTATTATGTTCAGTTAGCCAGCATATAATTTTTGATGTAGTGTTTAATGATTCATTAGTTAAGTATGACACCCAGTGCTCATCACAGCCCTCCTCAAGACCCATCACTCTGTTACTCCCTCCACTCTGAATCCTTCAGATTATTTCCCAGGGTCCATAGTCTCTCATGGTTCATCCCCCTCTCTGATTTCTCCCCCTTTGGGTTTCCCTCCCTTCCCTTATGGTCCTCCATGTTATTTCTTATATTACACATATGAGTGAAACCATATGATAATTGTCTTTCTCTGCTTGACTTATTTCACTTAACATAATCTCTCAGGAGGTTTTCTATTACAGAGATTGCATTCCATTAAAGAATCATCCTCTGTGGAGATTAGTGCAATAAATGGAAGCTTTGCCCATGACTCAAATTCTGAAACTGAAATATGTTTGTGAATAAATGCTTAAGTGAAGTGTTGCAACAGAGAAACATGACACTATATTTTCTTGGTCAATTTAAAGTTAAATATACTACATTTTTCTGAGTCTTCCACTGTAATGACCAGGTGGTTACAGGTGACCAAAATCCAAGATGGCAGGAGCCATTTAAATTGACTAAATTAGTCAAATTGTCAGTTTCCATTATGATTTTCCTTTCTAAGAGTGGGGAATTTGAAATCAGTGCAAACAGAAGAAGAGTTTTTTTCTTTTTTAATCATTGGTCTTTTGTTTTTCTTCCTAAAAAATATATATGGCAGCAATATTTTTGTTTATGACATACGTTAAGGAGAATTTATGACAAAAAAATCATCCAAAGGATGAGAGTGAGGAACTGGGGATATTCTTGTATAAATCTCTCTCACAACACATCAGGTAATGATATTATTTGGAGTTAGACTTTGATTAACTATTTTTAATCCTAGAACAATTTAAAATATTTTAAAAATATAAATAATAGGGAAACAATGGAGTTAAAATGGATTCATAAAAAGTAACACAAAAAGAGGCAGAAAAAGAACTGAATAGAATACAATTAACAAAATGGTAATTTTAATCCAACCATATCAGAAATTAGATTAGATACAAATGATCTAAAGAAATCAAGAGACTGGGATTATAAATTAGAAAAAAGAAGACACAACAATATGCTATCTACAAGATATCTACTTTCAAATAAAAATGATAAATTAAAAGTAAAATAAGAGCTAAAAATAGTAAAAAAGTAAAATACTAGAAAAATATAGTATTCAAACATTAAACAAAAGAAAGTTGGAGTAGGTACATTAATATTAGACAAAGTAGACTTCAGTATGAGGGACATTATTAGAGGGAAGGACATTACATAATTCAAAAGGGGTCATTTCTTGCAGAAGATAAAACAGTTCCAAAAGTAGGAGGTATCCATCAACAGAGCTTCAAAATACATAAGCAAAATCTGATCAAGGTGAAGTTAATTCAAATAGTGAATTTTACTGTATATAAGGTAAAAAGAAATACATTTTAAAAATAGAATATATTAAATATGATTTCACTTATATAAAGTTTTAAAACAGGCAAATCTATTTTTTAGTGGATGAAAAAAGTATAAAGCAAAGACGTTTACAAGAGAAGTTAGGGGAGAATTAGGTGCGATAAAAACAAAGGGACACCCAGAGTTCTTGCAAAGCCCTACTTGTCCTTGGTAGTGGCTATTAGATGTTTGCTTTATATTTATTATACTTTACACATATGTTTTGTGCATTTTATGCTACATATTGTATTTTATGGGAAAGTTGTAAAACAAATTTTTAAATAAGACCACAGGAAACCTAATGAATAAATTCTTTTTGAAGTATCATGCTATGTAAAATTTTGCTTCTCTGATTTATATTGTCTCATTATATAAGTAGAACAATATAATTTATTTAGCTTTCTTTTTTGCTTTGGATTCTAGGATGCTCAAAGGTGTTTATTCTGAAATTGATGCTTTATTTCCTGATCTGTTGTCTCTCACAATATTATGTTTCGTATGTATGATGAGTAAGCTGTCATATCCTATGTTTTATTAAGCTTTTTGTTCTTTATTTGGGTGTTTATTTATACCTACTATATCTTCTGACAGAAGTCTGACAGAATTCTTTTTTTAAGACACCCAGTTTTTAAGAGCAGTTTTAGGTTTACAACAAAATTGAGAGGAAGGCACAGAGATTTTCCCATATATCACCTGTATGGACACACACACACACACACACACACACACACACACACACACACACACACACCCCTTCCGTTGCGTCCCCCATTACTGTCATCACTCATCAGAATGGTATATTTTACCAATCATGAATGGACATTGACATCATAGACACCCCAAATCCGTAGTTTACCTTAGAGTTCACTCTTGGTATTACACATTCTGTAGTTTTGGACGAATGTATATATCCATCCTTACAATAGCATACAGGGTATTCTCACTGCCCTAAAAATCCTGTCCTCTGTTTTTCTTTCCTCTGCCTCCACCCTTGGCAAGTGTTAATTTTTTTTCTAGGTCTCCATAATACAATTTATTACCGCAGAGGGGGAAAATGATAGGGAAAAGTAGACTCTTCAGGGCTATATATCAGAGCTGTAAATCAGAGTGCCTTATTAGCAAAGGACGAAGCAGCACAGCAGCCCGTTGGCCTCCATAGCGGCCAGAGCAGGTGTGCCCTCAGCAGAAGCTAACTGGCTGCAGGTGAGGCCACGCTCCCGAATGCGCACGCGCGGCAGACTTCAAAAGGGCTCACGCGCTGGCGCAGATATCGCCGCTCTCCGTCAGGCTCCGGAGTCCGCGTTGAGGTGGGGAGTCGTGAGTGGTCCAGCAGGCTCTGCTGAGGCCCAGGCAAATCTCCAGGGATGGACTCAGCTCAAGGTAGGAGGCATGGCCAGCCGCATCAACTCACTTTTAATTTTTAATCTTGTTTGAACGCTTTTAAGGTTTCCTTCTCTGTCCCTGACATTCTCCTGCCGCCTGTAGCAACCTAAGCCGTAGAGTTTGAATCTTGGGAAACGCAGTGGAAATGCCTCTGGGTGGGTGGTTTTTCACCCCTTAGCCTGTATAAATCTTTTTATGGTCTCCATACTTTTGCTCTTTCCAAAATGTCATAGTTGGAATTACACACTTTGTAGCTCTTTCAGACTGGTTTATTTCACTTAGTAGTATGCATTTAAGGTTTCTCCATGTCTTTTCATTGTTTGATACCTCATTTCTTAAAGTTTTTATTTAAATTCCAGTTAGTTAATATAGTGTAATATTAGTTTCAGGTGTAGAATTTAGTGATTCAACACATACATATTCAACACCTGGTGGTCATCACGAGGGTCCTCCATAATCCCTATCACCTGTTTAACACATCCCTACACCCATCTCCCCTCCAGTAACCTTCACTTCTCTATAGTTAGAAGTCTGTTTCTTGGTTTGCCTCTGTTTTTTCTTACCTATGTTTATTTCTGTTGTTTCTTAAATTCCACGTATGAACTGAAATCATCTGATTTATTTCGTTTAGCATAATCTCTAGCTCCATCCATATTGATGCAAATGGTAAGATTTCATTCTTTTTTATGGCTGAGTAATATTCTATGGTATATATATATACACACCACTTCTTTATCCATTCTTCAGTCAATGGACATTTGGGCTGTTTGATAATGTGACTATTGTTGATAATGCTGCTATAAACATCAGAGTACATGTATCCTTTCAAATTAGTATTTTTGTGTCTTTTGGATAAATACCTAGTAGAATAATTGCTGGATTGTAAGGTAGCTCTATTTTTAACTTTTTGAAGAACCTCCGTACTGTTTTCCAGAGTGGCTATACCAGCTTGAATTACCACCAATAGTATAAGAGGGTTCCCCTTTCTCGCCAACACCTGTTGTTTCTTGTGTTAATTTTAGCCATTACTGACTGCTGTGAGGTGATATCTCATTGTAGTTTTGATTTGTATTTCCCTGATGCCAAGTGATGTGGAGCACCTTTTCATGTGTCTATTGGCCATCTGTATGTCTTCTTTGGAAAAATGTCTATTCATGTCTTCTGCCCATTTTAAAATAGGATTGTTTCATTTTTTGGCTGTTTTATAAATTCTTTGCTTTTTGGATGCTAACCCTTCATTGGATATGTCATTTGCAAATATCTTCTTCCATTCCATAGGTTACCTTTCAGTTTTTTTTTAATATTTCTTACACTTTGCTGAAGCTTTTTATTTTACAGAAGTCCCAACAGTTTATTTATTTTGGTATAAAAAGAGTTTATTCCATTCATATTTTCAGAACACCATATTTTATTTTTTTCTTTTTAAAAATTTATTTTTTCAGTGCTCCAAGATTCACTGTTTATGCATCACACCCAATGCTTCATGCAATAATTTATTTTTGTTTCCCTTTTCTCAGGAGGCATATCTAGTAAGAAGTTGCTGCAGTTGTTGTCAAAGTAGTTTCTGCTCCTGTTCTCCTCTAGGATTTTGATGGATTTCTGTCTCCCATTTAGTTCTTTAACCCATTTTGAGTTTATGTATGGTGTAAGAAAGCAGTCCAGTTTCATTTTTCTGCATGTTGCTTTCCAATTTTCCCAACAACATTTGTTGAAGAGACTGTCTCTTTTCCGTTGGATATTCTTTTTTTTTAAAATTTAATTTAATTTAATTTTTTATTTTTTTAAAGATTTTGTTTATTTATTTGACAGAGAAGAACAGAGCTAGAGAGGGAACACAAGCAGAGGGACTGAGAGAGGGAGAAGCAGGCTTCCCGCTGAGCAGGAATCCCGATGTGGGGCTCCATCCTGGGTCTCCAGGATCATGACCTGAGCCGAAAGCAGTCATTCAACCAACTGAGCCACTCAGGCACCCTTTTTTTAATTTTTAATTTTATTTTTTTAGTGTTCCAAGATTCATTGTTTATGCTAATGCTTAGCTTTTTTTTTTTGATATTTTATTTATTTGACAGAGAGAAACACAAGCAGGGGGAGTTAGAGGGGGAGAAGCAGGCTTCCCACCTAACAGGGAGCCTGATGCTGGACTTGATCCCGGGTCTCCGGGATCATGACCTGAGCCGAAGGCAGTCGCTTAACCAACTGAGCCACCCAGGCGCCCCGACCAGTGCTTATTCTAACAAGTGCCCTCCTTAATACCCATTACCCATTTAGCCTATGCCCCACCCTTTTCCCTCCATCAACCCTGTTTGTTCCCTATTGTTAAGTGTCTCTTATGGTTTGTTTTCCTTTCTCCTTTTTTTTTTTTTTTTTTTTTTTTTTTTTTTTTTTTTTTTTTTTTTTTTTTTTTTTTTTTTTGGTTTCCATATGTTCATCTGTTTTGTTTTTTTTTTAATTCCATGTGAGTGAAATCATGTATTGGTCCTTCTATGACTAACTTGCTTAGGATAATATACTCTAGCTCCACATCCACATTGTTGCAAATGGCAAGATTTCATTCTTTTTTATGGTTGAGTAATATTCCTGTGTGTGTGTGTGAGCTTCTTTATCCATTCATCAGTTGATGGACATTTGGGCTCTTCCCATAGTTTAGCTATGTTGATATGTAAGAGGAAGAAGACTCAGGGTATAAACTTCAGGGTGCAGGTCCCCTTCAAATCTGTATTTTTGTATTCTTTGGGTAAATATGTAGTCATACAATTGCTGGGTTGTAAGGTAGTTCTGTTTTTAACTTTCTGAGGAAACTTCATACTATTTTTCAGAGTGGTTACACCAGTTTGCTTTCCCACCAACAGCGCAAGAAGGTTCCCTTGTCTCTGCATCATTGCCAACACCTGTTCTTTCTTGTGTTAATATTAGCCATTCTGACAGGTGTGAGGTGGAAGCTCCTTGTAGTTTGGACTGATGCCAAGTGATATTGAGCATCTTCTCATGTGTCTGTTAGACATCTGGATGTCTTAGGTGTATAGTGGCATCGAATTATTTTAATTTGCATTTCCCTGATAATATATGTGGAACAACTTTTCATATACTTATTTGCCATCTTGATGTCTTTGGTGAAGTGTCTGTTAAAGTGTTCGGACCACTTTTTATTTGGAATGTTTTCTTATTATTGCATTTTAAAGAGTTCTTTGTATATTTTGGATAACAGTTCTTTGTCAGATATAGCTTTTACAAATATTTTCTCCTGTGGCTTGTTTCTAATTCTCTTGACACTGTCTTTCACAGAGCAAAAGTTTTTCATTTTAATGTTCAGTTTATCAATTATTTCTTATACAGATTATGTTTAGGTATTATATCTAAAAAATGACCATACCCAAGATCATCTAGGTTTTTTTCCTAATTATCTTCTAGGAGTTCTATAGTTTTGTATTTTACACTTAAGTCTATGGTCCATTTTGAGTTCATTTTTGTGAAAGTTTAAAGTTTGAAATCTAATTTAATTTTTTTTTTTTGGCATGTGAATAACCAGTTGTACCAGTACCATTTGCTGAAGAGACTATCTTTGCTCTATTATACTGCCTTTACTCCTTTGTTAAAGATCAGTTCACTGTATTTCTGGGAATCTATTTCTGGGCTCTCTATTCTGTTGCACTGACCTATTGATCTATTCTTTTGCCAGTATCACACTGTCTTTAATTACTGTTAATAATTTATAGTAACTCTTAAAGTCTGTTTGGGTTAGTCTTCTCACTTTGTTCTTCTTCTTCAATATTGTATCAATGATTCTGAGTCTTCTTCCTCTTACATAAACTTTAATCAGTTTGTTGATGTTCATAAATAATTTCTGGAATTTTAATTGGGGCTGCATTGAATCTTTAAATCAAGTTGGGACATCTAGACAATATTGACATCTTGGCGATATTGGATCTTCCTACTAATGATCATTGAATATCTTGCCATTAACTCAGTGATCTTAGTGGAAAACTAAGTTTCTCATGATTAAGTATGATGTTAGCTATGTAAGCTTTCTTTTTTCTTTTGCAAAAGCTTTCTTAAGCTTAGGTTTTTCTGATATAATTTATCTCCTCCCATGGTTACTCCTAGCTATATGTTCACTTAGATTTAAGATTTTTGTTTACATATTTTGTTTGTTTTGCAGAAAAGGTAGAGTATAAATATACACATGTATATTCATGAATTTTTTCTTTCATATATGTAAGAAATTACAGAACAGGATAACAAATATTTCTTCCAGGGAAAATGTTGCATGAAGTTTAATGCAAAAGAAGGGAAAGGGGGACGACTATCCTCTATTGAATATTTACCACATAATAAATATTTTACTTTCATTGTTATTTAGTTTTCACTCTGTATCAGGATAGAACTCGATATATCTGGGGCCTAATGAGGTTAAATAGTATACCAAGGATCATATAGTTGAGTATATGACAGAGCCATAATACAAATAGAAGTCATTCTGAGACATCCGATGCTCTTTTTATACAACACTTATATTAATGAATTTAACATCCTTTTTCAGTGGTGATTAGGACCATTTAATCCCCAATAAACAAGATTATATTTGCTATTTACCTTCCTTATTACTACTTTGCCACTTTTCATTAAAATGAAATGAGGGAGTATTTTTTTTTAATATTTTATTTATTTGACAGAGAGAAACATAGCCGGAGAGGGAACACAAGCAGAGGGACTGAGAGAGGGAGAAGCAGGCTTCCCGCTGAGCTGGGAGCCTGATGTGGGACTCGATCCCAGGTCTCCAGGATCGTGACCCGAGCTGGAGGCAGTCGCTTAACCAACTGAGCCACCCAGGCGTCCCTAGGGAGTATTTTTTTTTTTAAATGAGAGAGTATTTCACAAGTCTCTTTCTCATGAGGGAACTGCAAATCAAAACCACAGTGACTCACACTTGTTAGAATGGCTATCAAAAAGACAAGAAATAACAAATGCTGGTGAGGATGTGAAGAAAAAGAAACTTTGTAAATTAGTACAGCCACTGTGGAAAATAGTATGGAGTTTCCTCAAACAAAAAATTAATAAGAGAACTACCATATAACCCAGCAATTCTGCTTCTGGATATATATATATATATGGAAATGAAATCACTATCTACAAGAGACATCTGCAACCCCGTGTAAATGCATCATTATTTACAAAGGCCAGGAAGTGGAAGCAACCTTAATGTCCATCAATGGATGAAGGATAAAGAAACTGTAGTGTGTATACATTAGTAGAATGTAATTCAGCCATTTGCAATAACATGGGTGAACCTTGAGGGCATTATGGGGAATGAAATGAATCAGACTGAGAAAGATAAATACCCTATAACTCACTTACATGTGTAATCTAAAATCAAATCAAAGCAAAACAAAAATCCTAAAATCAAGCTCATAGATACAGAAAAAACACTGATGGTTGCCGAAGGTGAGGGATGGGAGTGGGTGAAATAGATGAAGGGGATCAAAAGGTACAAATCTCCAGTTATATAATAAATAAGTCCTGGAGATGGACTGTACAGCATGATGACTTGTAATAATACTGTATTGCATATTTGAAAACTGCTAAGTAAGAGAGTAGATCTTAAAATTTCTTACCACAATGGGCACCTGGGTAGCTCAGTTGTTAAGAGTCTGCCTTTGAAGGCGCCTGGGTGGCTCAGTGGGTTAAAGCCTCTGCCTTCAGCTCAGGTCATGATCTCAGGGTCCTGGGATCAAGGCCCGCATCAGGCTCTCTGTTCAGTGGGGAGCCTGCCTCTCTGTCTGCCTGCCTCTCTGTCTACTTGTGATTTCTCTCTCTCGCAAATAAAAAAATAAGGATCTTAAAAAAAAAAAAAAAAAAAAGTGTGCCTTCGGCTCAGGTCATGATCTCAGGGTCCTTGGATCAAGCCCCACATCAAGCCCATATCAGGCTACCTGCTCTGTGGGAAGCCTGTTTCTCCCTTTCCCACTCCTCCTGTTTGTGTTTGCTCTCTCTCTGTGTCTCTCATCAAATAAATGAATGAAGTCTTTAAAAAAGTTTTTACCACAAGAAAAATATTGTGCAGTTATGTATGGTGATGGATGTTAATTAGACTTATTGCAGTTATCATTTTGCAATATATACAAGTATCGAAAAAATTGTGTTCTACACCTGAAACTAAAATAACAACATGTCAACAAACCTAAAAAAGAAAGAAAACAAAGGGGACCCAAAGTTTCAGACACCTCTTTTAACAGTGTCTTGCTTAAAAGCAGCATGAAAATTTCAGCATTCATATCAGCTTTTGGGGATATCTGCTAAAAATAGTTTGAAATACTCTAAAGGACTAGAACTTTGGCATTTCATCACACATGCTGTGGTCTCTGCTCCTGGGATCTGTCCAACATGAAATGGAATTTACTTACCAGTGTCAAACTAGAAACAAAGACCTGACTTCGGAGAGCTTGTTACCGGAGAAAGGGAATAACCCTCTTCAAGCCATGGAGTGAGCCAACAGGAATGAAAATGAGAACTCTGATGTCATAACTCTGATATTGACAGATAAGACTTCAAAACTTAAAACATGAATAAAATTGAATATAAAAGAGTAAGATAAACAAAAAGCTTGCATTTCAGCTAAGCTGGTGATACTATAAATATTGCACTATCATAAGAGTAATCTGTCTATACAACAAAATAAATGTTCTAATAATAGCATGAGAGTATCTGATCACCATGGGGAAACTGAGTCCCGAAGGCCAATCAGAGGGCTCCTGAGGGAATATGTCTTGGGTATATAACTGACAGTCTTCTCATAAATTCTCACTTTTGGAATTCACAGGAGACTCTATCCCCTCGGAGGAATCAGACACAGATTTCAGAGAAACATAGATAAGTCTCTTGTGCAGCAAAAATGCCAGTTTCTTTCCAAAGCAGTGTCGTGTGTCCAGCAATGTAAGCACCCTCTCCGGGCTCCTCCCTACCAAGGGTGCCGTGACCTCCATTGTGCTTGCCTTCTGCAGTGAAAACAGAAGATTCAAGTGCGACCTGCCAGATCTGTAAGGAGGTAGGTTCAGAAGACATACAAGTACAGGACCATTCTTAGCTGGGCCTTTAAGCTCTTCCTTCTTTTACATGGTTGTGGAGACAATAGCATCTCACGTTCCATGAAGAATGTAAGGAGATTCATCTTTACAACTAGGAGGGCTGGCAACCAGGGAAGTGAGAGAGATGAGGATGAGGAAGGATGGAAAGTCTGTCCTTATTAACTAGGAAGTGTATCCAGTCAGAACCAGGTCTTTGGGGGAAATAGCATGTGAATGAAATGACACCTGGAAATGACTGACAAAGCTGCTGTGAGGAGCAGGGCAGAAAAAAACTTCAGCTCCCTCTGACTTCAGCCTAGTTTGGCTCTGCCACAGAGCAGACGATCAGGTATCTCGAGTAGGGAGAACATGACTGAGACTCCGGGGTGGTGGATTCACTCCCACATGGCTTACAAAGCCCTTGTAACCCTCATACACAATGATCAAGAAATACTTCCTCCTTTTGCACCTGTTTCCCCATGGTTTCTTTGGCTTCTGGGTTTCTCTGAATTCCTGCAACAGAGGAATTAACTCACAGCTTGGTTTTGTCAAACATGATCTAGTCACAGGTCCAAGAGAAGCCTTACAGGGAAGTGTGATGTCAAAAATTCTGAACTACTCTGATCCCTTGTCACTAATTGCAATTATCAAGATCATTCTATTTTTTTGAATATTTTATTTATTTGACAGAGAGAAACACAGTGAGAAAGGGAACACAAGCAGGAGGAGTGAGAGAGGGAGACGCAGGCTTCCCGCTGAGCAGGGAGCCTGATGTGGGGCTTGATCCTGGATCTCCAGGATCATGACCTGAGCCACGGCAGTTGCTTAACCAACTGAGCCACCCAGGCGCCCCTATCAAGATCATTCTTAAAGGTATGGCATTATACAATCTGGTAAGTAATGCATTTTATAACTAATATATTAATAGTGTTAGGTAGAATACTTTTCTTAAAAGCCTCTGGATCTATATTTGGCCCTTATATTTATGAAGAAATATCACTGCTGAGTCCTGTTGCTTAGCTCATTTAGGCCCAAATCATGACTGTCCCTCATTAATGAAGGGGATTCTAAAACAATAAGTTCAAACTACTAACAACAGAATTGTAGGCATTTTCATAGGCTTTGGTTTGCTTTTCTCACCATGGAAATCACCCAACATCTAAGTCTAACTCAGACAAGCAAGTTTTCACAAAGATTCTCCTTCAGCTTTCCAAAATAATGCCAACCTTCCACATCTAGAGTAGGATGGGAGTGATAGAGAGAGTGAAGAAGTAGAAGGGAAATCTTTGTCCAGAGGGACAGTTTATGACTCCTAGCATAGTTCTTGATTCCTAGAGGCCCGTGCTTGGGAATATATGACATTTGTGAGCCTCTGCATCTCTTCATAAACCAGAAATATAAAGGCCTTTTTCTAGGACACTTAGTGACACTTCAGGCAAACCCCTCAAAAATTCTTAAATAATATACTAGATACACTGCTCAGTTTTCCTACCTATAAGTAGAGATTTAACCTAGACCAGGGTTTTACCAAAGTATTTTAATTCGATAGGTAGAAGATGGAACTGATATAAAGCTATTATTTCAAATTTTGGGGAATTCAAATTTTCACTGAATTCACAAACCATAATGAACACTGAAGAATTGATGATACACTTGATGCTTTTTGTCCAGTTGTCAGGTGACCTTCAGACACCAACACTGATCCAGAATAACAGTGAAATGCATAAAGATTTGTATGTTTCTACTTTTGTCCTCTTCTGATGCCTAACATTTCTGTTTCTAATTCCAAAGATTTAAGTAATTGAAATTCTGTGTCCAATAACAAGGGTCTAGATCTCTTAATCTATAGATACAAATACATGATTTTCATACCTACTTACGTTTGTGAGTACTGTCATTAACCTCCAAGTGGCTTATTGCAGAACATCCCATCCTTTACCGTGAGAAAATTCCTTTTTTTTTTTTTAAAGATTTTTATTTATTTATTTGACAGAGAGATCACAAGTAGGCAGAGAGGAAGGCAGTGCAAGAGGAGGAAGCAGGCTCCCTGCTAAGCAGCGAGACAGACACGGGCCTTGATCCCAAATCCCTGAGATTGTGACCTGAGCCGAAGGCAGAGGCTTTAACCCACTGAGCCACCCAGGCGCCCTACCATGAGAAAATTCTTAAGGAGAAAGGAGAGAATACAAATATTCAAAGTCTGATCATATCAAGCATGCTCCAAAGTTCATAGTTTTCAGCATGGTAGTTATTTATCTAATGGAATAATAGAATCTGAGGGAGCTAAGGATCTCCACAAAGGAACTAATCCTGAGGGCTCCTGAGTGGCTCAGTGGTTTAAAGCCTCTGCATTCGGCTCAGGTCATGATCTCAGGGTCCTGGAATCAAGACCTGCATCCGGCTCTCTGCTCAGCAGAGGGAGCCTGCTTCCTCCTCTCTGCTTGCCTCTCTGCCTACTTGTGGTCTCTCTGTCAGATAAATAAAATTAAAAAAAGGAACTAATCCTGAGGATGAAAGAATAAGGCCATCTTTGTCATTGTCACTTCTCTGCCCATCAGGAAGTCATGAATATGTCAGGAGTCAGCACAGTAACTGAATTCATACTCCTGAATTTTCTGTACTCCAAGGAGGTTCACTTCATGCTGTTCTTTGTGTTTTACATCCTGAACTGATGGGGAATGGGGCCATTGTGCAGTGAAACTGGATTGCAGGCTTCATACCCCCATGTACGTTCTGCTGGCCAAATTTTCATTCCTGGAGATCTGTTAAATCAACATGACTGTTCCCAATATGTTAAAGAACTTCCTATCTGAGATCAAAACCATCTCTTTCATGGCTTGTTTCTTCCAATTCTACTACTTCTCCTCCTCTATGGACACCTGTGAGACCTTCTTACTACCACTCATGGCTTTTGATTGTCACCTGGCCATTTGCCAACCTCTTCATTATCCTGTCGTCATGGACAACCATCTCTCTATGAACCTGGTTGCTCTGTGCTGGGTCACCGCTTTCCTCTGTAATCCAATCTCTATCTGTTCTATCACACAACTCCCTTTTGTGGCCCAAATACCATTGACCAGTTTGTAACCCTGCTCCTCTTTTGGCTCTGTCCTGCATCCCTGCCCCTGAAATTTTACTTTCTGTTTATATGGAGCTCTCTTATCATCTTCATCACATTGTTTTCATTATTGGGTCCTACACCATGGTTCTCAGAGCAGTGCTGTGTGTCCCTTCAGCAGCTGGCAGATGTAAGGCCTTCACCACCTGTGGTTCCCAACCTGGCTGTGGTATCTCTCTTCTATGGATCCATCACAATGATGTACATCTGGAAATCCAGGTGGGATTACAAAAGTTTGTAACCTTGCTCTATTCATTGGTTACCCCACTTATAAACCCACTGATCTCCAGTTTCCGGAACAAGGATGGGAAAGCTGCCTTGAGAAAAATTCATATGTGCACAGGAATTAGTCAAAGCAAACAAGAACTCATGAGTGGACAAAGATCATAAAATTTTTCCCCATTTCTTCCCACGTGAATGGTCTTCAAAGTAGGAGATGCAGATTCAAAGTAGGTCTTTATTCATTTGTATCTAGAGATGCAGACTGAAATTTGTCTATTTCTGCCTACTTAATTTTAGGAGAATAACATGCCTATAGAGACCAGATCTTGCCTTCAAATCAGGGATTGTTAGATGGTAACTTGAATGAAGTGACTTGCATGTCTGAACTTGGGACTCTTTTACCCTTACCTGCAATATCTGCTTTCTTGTTATCTGTGGTCACTCACCTAGTCTTTGACCTCATAATTTTTTTGACTTTCATTACATGACTCCATTCTTAAACTTGCTTTTTCTAGTCAAATGATCTATACTTCTAATAGAAGAGCATTCACATCTTTTTGCTCATGTTAAAGGAAACTAGTGCCAATCTATAAGTCATAGCTGAACCAAAATTTTAAATTTAATTGACATCTAAAGGACTAAAATGTTCTAAAACACTGTCTCCAAGCTGTCTACTCATAGTTGTGGATATTTTAATTTTTTTTAAATTTCATTTTAAATTTTTTAGATTTATTTGACAGAGGGAGAGCAAGTGCAAGTGGGGGGAGGGACAGAAGGAGAGGGAGAGAGGATCAAGCAGACTTCCTGCTGAGCACAGAGCCCAGTGTGGTCTTCCATCCCAGGGCCCTGAAATCATGACCTGAGCTGAAATCAAGTCTGATACTTAACCAACTGAGCCACCCAGATGCCCTTATTTCTGTATCTTTTTTTTACAAGAACAGACTTCCCAGTCTTTCTCTTGATCGCCTAAACCAGAATCTTTGAAGTAGACCCAGAAGTTCCTATTAATGTTACGCTGGTGATTTTAGGGCATCTAGATCAGCACCAATCAACAAACTGATCTAATGGAGCCACTATAGATACTGTAAATATGTGACATAGAGAAAAATCTTTTATTGGTAAAAAGAAAAGAAGTTATAGTGAGTACTATAGGTGACTCAAACACTTATGACAGTACTAGACATTTCTTTTCCTGCATCAATTTGAAATCCTCTATTTATAAAATAAGGACTAGATTACATTCTTATCTTTTCTTACCTGTGCAAAAAATTAAGATAGCTGGAAATAGGTCTACATTTTTAAAAAGGTTGGCACTTAGGGGATGCCTGGGTGGCTCAGTCGGTTAAGCATCTGATTCTTGATTTTGGCTCAGGTCATGATCTAAGTCTCCTGGGATCAAGCTCTGTGTCAGGCTCTGTGCTTAGTAGGGAGTCTGTTTGAGGATTCTCCCCTGCCCCCAGTCCTCTCTCTCTCTTAAATAAATCTTAAGAAAAAAAGGCTAGTGCTTGGGGGCTACAATTTGGGTTAGTTTCATTTGAAGGAAGGTTGAGTTGAGGCACAGCTCAAAAGAGGTGAAAGCAGTCAGAGAGCAAAAGCCATGATTCTAAGACTGAGATGAAGACAGATAACAGATAAATTTGATGACAGCTCCAGGTGACTTGGCCCAACTCTTTGGTCAAAGAATAATCAGTTGGCATCTGGGATTGGTACATTTAATTCATCCATTTATTTACCTCTATGATATCCTCCCCTTGTGAAACTTACATTATTATTAGAGAGATAGTTTATAAGGAGATAAACACAAAGACTTATAATACCAAAGATACTAAGTTATATAAAAGGATAAATGGAGAGTATACAAAGACTGCAATGGTAGGATAGGGCATAATTTAGATCAGTTGGTCAGAGTGTTTTTGTGAGGTGATATTTTAAACTAAGAGAATAAGCTATGCAGAAATCTAGGGGAATTCAATTCCACGTAAGTACAGGTATATTATGGAGTTTTCAAAGACAATAAAAGTTAATTTTGGCCATGCAGAAGAAAATGGTATATGAGGCTGGAGACATAGGCACTGTGAGATATCTAGAACCTTCCAGGTCACAATAAAGAGTATTTTATCTGAACTCTGGGGAAGACTGCTCAATACTATACACTAAGGGTAAGACTTAATAAAAATTCTAATTAAATAAAAATCCCATATTAATAAAAAGCCATACCTTCTAATCAATTCTTAACTTGGAACTACTTTTTTTTACCAACATGTTTAATTAAAAATGCATTTATTGGGGTGCCTGGCCAGCTCCTGTGATAGAGCATGTCACTCTTGGGGCTCTAATATCCAGTCCCATGTTGGGTTTAGAAATTACTGAAAGTCTTTTTAAAAATGTGTTTAATATATTCCTCTTTGTTCCACCAAGGATTTGATGTATCAACCAAGAATGTACAAAAAGAAAGGAGAGAAATATTAAGTTAAAAGGAAAATAATAGGGTGCCTAGGTGATGCAGTTGAGCATGTGACTCTTGGTTTTGGCTTAGGCTGAGATCTCATTGTTGTGGGATTGGGCCCTGTGTTGGGTTATTTGCTCAGTCTCAAGTTTATTGAGGATCCTCTCTCCCTGTCCCTCTGCCCTTTCCCTTGTTCTCTCTCTCTCTCTCTCTCTCTCTCTCTCTCTCTCTCTCATCTATCTTTAAAAAAATGAATAAAATGAAGATTTGTGACTCATAAGACCTTATATTGGTAAAAAGTCAAGTCTCCAGTTATGAATTTCCTTTAAAGCAAGTTTGACATTTCTCTGTTTAAACTGTATTAGATAATGTAGTTAAATGCCCAAGTTGGCACATAAAAATCTAAGTAATACATAATATACAAGTACATATGAAGCTATATTCCAACTAACACTCATCCTAAGAAAAGTTCTTAGCAAAAAGGGGATAGACAGAAATTTCTTTGATCTGTAGCAGACATTTTCAAAGATTTGTGTCTCACATCATACTTGTGGAAATGAATGGTTTTCCTCTAAAATCAGGAATAAGACAAGATGTCTGCTCTCTCACCACTTCTATTCAACATTATACTGGAAGTGTTGGTGCAATCAGGTGAAGGAAAAATGGCATCTAGATCGACAAATAAAATTGTCTTTCATTAGATGTGAAATGATTATGTAGAAAATCTGGTGAAATCTACAAAAAAAGGCTACTTGGAGTATTACATAAGTTTTTCAAGATACAAGGCCCATTTAGAAAAATTTTGTACTTCTGTATGCAATTGTAAATAAGAACCAGAAGTTGATTAAAAAATCCCATTTA